>JAVJIF010022859.1:0-91603 GCA_038442645.1 Agave tequilana
GGTCCATGCAGACTTCATACACCAACCTTCGGAGTACTCCACCCTACTGTTGCTTCATGGCCATTTGAAGCATGGGGAGTCATGTTGTAGGGCAATCAGTCCCTCTTCGGCAAGAGGTCACCGGTTTATCTGGCAATAACCGATTACTTCTCAAAAATGGGCCGAGGCCACACCGTTGGCCGAAGTTAAACCTCCAATCTGGTTAGCTTCATCAAACACCAGGTCATCCATCGATTTGGTGTACCCAGACGGATCATCCATGACAATGGTCCCCAGTTCGTAAGTCAAGGGTTCTATCGGTTCTGCGATAAATACCGAATTCAGAATATGGCTTCAACGCCTACAATCCTGCCGCCAATGGCTGCAGAGGCATTTAACAAGACAATCACAAGCTGCTCAAGAAGTTTGTCTCCCTCGAACAAGCGAGATTGGGACGAAAAGCTCGGTGAATGCCTTTGGGCCTACCGGACTACGGTTCGGACACCGACAGGCAATACGCCTTTCTCCCTGGTATATGGGTGCGAAGCGGTCATCCCATTAGAAATCCAGGTGCCATCATTGCGAGTAGCCCTGATTACTAAGATGACATCAGGAAGACAATGATCGCCTGCGTCTTCAAGAGCTCGAAGCCCTGGACGAGAAGCGGCTGCAAGCTCAGCAACACATCGAGCTATATCAGGCTCGGATGTCAAAAGCCTTCAATAAGAAGGTCAAGCAGAGGTCTTCCACAAAGTGTAAGATCACCTAGAGGGGGGGTGAATAGGTGATGGCTAATCTAATGGTCACTTGTGAACAAATAATGCGGAATTAAAACTAAGTTGACCAAATTAAAATTTCTTATAATTAAACACTTATGTATAACTCAAGAGTGTTGCCGAATTCCCCTTGCGAGGCTCTGGACAAGCTCCTCTAGATTCCCTTGAATGGGTTGAGGTGCCGCGTTGGCTCTCTTGGTTGAATACTAGTGTTAACAAGCAATCCCACGCAAGTATATAACAATATAAGCACAAGGGTATATCAAGCATGTACAAGTGAAGACAATGAAAGTAAATGCAAGATATAAAAGAGACAAAGAGAGAGGAGGAAGAGTAAGCAATCGCAAACACAAAGGGTTTGTTTCGAGGTTCGAGCACACTTGCTCTACATCCCCGCCTTCGACACACGAAGGGTTTCCACTATGCAAGATCCCAATGGATCTCTCCTCGGTGCCGTACACCTACAAACCCTCGGACTCCCAAGTCCCGTACACACGCAAGTCCACCGACTCGCCGAGGCCGTACCTCTACCACCAAGAGTTCACAACCGAACTCCAACCACAACGAGCACACTTGGCCGTCTCCTCAAAGTACAAAGAAAATCTCTTGGTGATCTAAACACTTGATCACCAATTACAAAAGCTCACTACAACACTTTCCTATAGGATAGATATGTCTATGGATGCTCAAGTGAAGTGTGAGAAATCAAGGAAAGAAAGCTTTGGTAGAAAACACAAGAAATCACTTTAACACTCTCTGATAAAACTCCCTTTGATTGGAAGTATTAGCACTCTATTTTGTGGAGAAAACTCTTCTAAAAGTATCAGAAAAACAGCTCAAGAAATCTCCAAAATCTTAACCTCAAAACAGATGACAAGATCCCAATTATAGGCTGCAGAAAATAGAGCCGTGGGAATCTGTCAGTGCTGTCGGTCGACCGCCGGTCGACCGGCCAACGGTCATTTTTCTGACCGTTGCAGCCACCGGTCGAACGGCTCGGTCGACCGATAACCTGGAATGAACTGTCGGTCGACCGGTCCGTCGACTGATATTTCCAGAGAGCAAAGCTCTCTTGGTCGGTCGACCGACCCGGTCGACCGGCCACTGTGCTGACAACGTGCACAGGGCTGTGCACATCGGCGACCGGAACGGTCGACCGGTTTGGCCTGTCAGCCAGTTCCAGGTCAGAAAACAGGATTTAAAAATCTTTTATAAAATCCTAAAAATACATAGAAATTCTACAAAAATAGTTTACCAATATACTTGAAGGAACAAACATGCTTGCACAAAATCAAGACATGTTATATATGTTTTGGTCTATTTTTGTAACTTGGAAAATATTAGCTCAATAACCAAAATGTATTTTTCCAAACATGTTTTTCCAAACTTGTTTTTCTAAATCTTCATCAAATACAAAAACAAGATATTGAGTTCATTTTAAAGCATAGTGTGTATGGATATGATCCACTACACAATCAATAAGAAATATCTATGTTTTTGACATAAAGCACTAATCATGATTTTGGTTTAAAGATATGAACTATGAAATACCAAAATCCAAAGTTTTTATATTTTGTCTCAAAGAAAATCTTTTACTAAATAAAAATTCTTTTCTAAAAGAAATCTTTTATGAAATCAATTAAATCAAGAGTTTATTCAAGAGTGTGTGTGTGTGATATAACTTGAGCAATCCACCAACTATCTATCCTTTACATTTTTACTAAAACAAAAATACAAATACTATACCTAGACCCAAGTCTTCAACTTCTTGAAGTCTTCCCTTGAAGGCTTCTCATCTTCTTGACTTGGTCCAAGCTTGATCCAAAAACCTTGGATCACCACATGCAAGCCCAAATCTTGTTCTTTTATCCTTTGTTGAGCTATGCACCTACTAAGATCTTGATCATGAATCTGTCACTAATTAAACACAAGATCATTAGTAACTATAACTACATGAGTTGATCATCATCAAAACTAGGGTGAAGGGCCTTTGGGCCAACAATCTCCCCTTTTTGATGATGACAAAACTCATGGAGTTATATATGCATGGATTAAAGTAAAGCTTCAAAGAAGCTCCCCTTAACTCATGCATACCAAATAAATAAAAGATATGGCAATAAAAGCACATGACATGTTGCAATGTAGGAGATGCAATCATATAGATCAAATCATAAATCAAATCTTTTGCTCCTAATTGCAAGACAACATATATGCATAAATACAAATCTTACTCCCCTTAAGCAAGGAACCAAATACTTCTCCCCCTTAAGTAAGGAAATCATGAAATCATGCATATAAAATCACAAATTCTTCTCCCCTTTTTGTCAATCATCAACAAAGGGTTCAAAGAAAAAATACATCAAACAAATTTTTCTCCCCTTTGTCAAAAACAAAGAAATCAAGGAGGGATAAATACAAATCAATCAATAAAATTTATATGCGATATAAATTCATGAAGAGGAAGACGTTAAGTTAGTTCCCGACACATATACATTACATGAAAGAGGGATGACAAGCCCTAATTCACATAACGTATAATATGTCATGCATAAGAGGAGATGTGAAGCTCCCCCTACACACGTATATCATGAAAAGAAGAGTTGTCAAGCTCCTCAAATTATAATATACTCAACATGAATCTATATGTAGAAGAGATGTTAAGCTCTCCTTGCATATAGAAATACAAATCAAAAATTTTGAATTTCTTTATAAATAAATTTTGAATTTTTTTTTTTTTTTTTTTTTGATACCAATTTCAAAACACAATGCATAAGCTTATTATGAAATACCAATTTGAAATCTAATTAAGCTTAGCATCAACAATCTTTGTGCTTTAAAGGAAATACCACTTGTAAAATAAGCACAAATAGATAACATATATGTATGACAGATAATACAATAGAAATTGATATAATTTGAAGGCATTCATACATACAATCAAAATATGGATATACACAACATGAAGTCATATTGATACCAATTGCAAATAACCAATGATACCAATTAAAAAGTAAGCATATGTGTATACATCATATAATCTACCATATGAAGAATTCGAACTAGTTAAATGAACTTGTTTTAAGAACTAGTACGAGATCCTTCCATCAGGAATAAGTTAAAAAATTTTCATGAAAGATCAATGAAACACAAGGCACTAAAAACACTCTAATCCATAAAGTCCATATTTTCAAAAATGAGTGTACTAATGTTATGTGAAACATGGCATCATGAAAATTGCAATAAAACTCAATATTCCTTTAAATTTAAATTATCATAACTTTTAAAACCTTGAAAATCATAAAAAAATTTTTATTAAAAAAATGTTTCATAATTATGTATGTTTTGTCAATACAAGAAGCATACATACATATCTCTAACACAATTGAGTCCATATATATAGATTTGCGTGAAAGGCAAATGACTCAAGTGGTATCCATGTATATCTTAATGTTTGGCAAATAACCATATACATGAAATGAAATCACATGATCATAAACATAAATCCGATTGGGAATACCAGTTTAGAATGTAATGATCATCAACATAAGGCTATACTAGTACAACTAATAGGCACAAATAAGCATTCAACCCAATCATATATAGATTTATTGTGGTCCATAGGTGTACAAGTATAAATCCAAGTGTTGACAAATACTAACATCTAAACTAATATTCAATACAATGAAGCGTTCAAATCTTGAGAACATAAAAGAATTATCCATAAAATCAAAATAGGATCATGTGCAATACTTGAAGAATAGATAACTAGTTTAAATGAATTTTTGACAAACTAGTTAAAGATCCTTCATAAATAAAAAATCATATGTTTTTCATGAATAATACTAAATACATAAAAGTTCAAGCACTCATATCCATAAAGCTCAACATATATTTTCTAAAGATAGAGTGTTCAAAAGTTATGTAAATAGTATCTACATGAAAATAGTCATTGAAGCCCAAACGATCATAAGTCAAATTTTCAACAACATATCATGAAAAATCATTTTTCACTAAAATCAACAATTTTCATGGTATATGTATGGTTTATACAAATCTAGCAATATGCATACATATCCCAAATATTAAAAGAGTCTATTAAATGTTTGCATGAAGGCAAGAGACTCACGGGTATACATGTATATTTATTAGATTTGAATTAAACATGCATATACATGAAGTAAATCACAAAAATTGGCAAAACATGTATAAAAGAGAATCATCAAAACTAGATTATACACATGCATAGAGTGGATACAAGTGAGCATGAAGTTCAATCATATATGAGTCAATTGTAATTCACTATGTGTACATGTATAGATACAAGTTTGATATATCTACATCTAAGCATGTAAGTACCACATAAAGCACAAATCAAACAAAATCATGAACATGCTATGAATATATGAAATAAGTAAAAGCATGTATATAAAAATAGGAGTTTAGAAGTTGTTACCAACTACAAGCTCCAAGTATGGTGGTCTTTTCCACCAAAATTTCCTTGATAGCAATGCATCTATAAGAGTGTCATCATATCCATTGCATTCGCTACCAAGGCACCAATCCTCTCACGTTTTGTGAGAGCCCTCACCTACATCAAAATCAAAGGTGGGGGTTTTGGTACCCATGTTTTCTTGGGTCCTTTGGGTTAGCATTGTTGTAGGAACCCAAAATCTATTATACTTAGCAAATATAAATATGGTTTCTTATCAAAACAATATTTTGCTAGATGGCCTTTGCGGCCGCAATGTGTACAAATGTACACCTTAGCATGATGCTTATGAGTGTGATTGTGATCGTGATGTGCACCATAAGCATGAGCATGATGAGTATGTGCATGAGCATGGGGAACTTGTCTTTTGAAACAAAGATTCCAACTTAGAATGATTAAATGCACAAGAGTTCAAAGTTGAACTCAAATATTCATTTTATTTTTCATATTCTTAATCTCATTAGATGTGGCATGAAAGGCATGATGAGATGAAGAATCATTTTTCTTTTTTCTTAGCAACAAAATCTTTTTCTTTTCAACAAATTTTCTTTTCAAAGTAGTATTTTCTTGCAAAATATCTTCTTTTGTTTTTCCACCAAGTCAATCTTTTCTTTCAAAGTATTGTTTCCTTCACACAAAATACTCAATTTAGAAAATAAGGAAACATTCTCATTTTCAAATCTTCTTTTTCTTTTTCTAAGCATGCGACTTTATTCCTAAGTGAATCATTTTCATTAAGCATGCAATCAAATTCTTTTTCAAAATCTTGTTATCTTTTTCTAAACATGCAATGTTATCTCTACATGAATCATGATCTACATGCATGCTAGCAATATCCTTTTTCAAATTTTTAATTCTTTCTTTTTCATGTCATATTTTTCAAGCAATAATTGGCAAAATGTATTAAGCTCATCATATGACATAACATTATCATCCTCGGATTCGGAAATTACCTCAAGGGGGTCATCCCCTTGGACCATGTAGCACTTGTTGGAGGTGTCGCTTCCACATCCGAATCGCTCCCCGCATAGTATTGTTCATTTTCGCCAAGGGAGATGAGGGTGTTCCATACTACAAAAGCCATATCAATATTAGCAACCCTACATAAATAATCATCATTTAGGGTGCTCTTTAAAGCATGTAGGGCTTTTGTATTAGCCTCAAGGTTTTACCATCTATACAATAAGCATTATTAGTAGTGGCAAGATATACATTATAACCTAGGGCTTTTAGGAATAATGACATCTTAACTTTCCAAATGTGGATGTTAAGAATATCAAAGGTGGGTGGTGACATAAAGTCCATGGTGAGGTGTGTGTGTACAACAAATATTGTGATTAGCCCAAATGTAGGATCTTTAACTCTTAGGTTGTTAGACCCTTATCAAGAGCACTAGCTCTGATACCAAATGAAATTGCTCTGATACCAATTGTAAGATCACCTAGAGGGGGGTGAATAGGTGATGGCTAATCTAATGGTCACTTGTGAACAAATAATGCGGAATTAAAACTAAGTTGACCAAATTAAAATTTCTTATAATTAAACACTTATGTAACTCAAGAGTGTTGCCGAATTCCCCTTGCGAGGCTCTGGACAAGCTCCTCTAGATTCCCTTGAATGGGTTGAGGTGCCGCGTTGGCTCTCTTGTTGAATACTAGTGTTAACAAGCAATCCCACGCAAGTATATAACAATATAAGCACAAGGGTATATCAAGCATGTACAAGTGAAGACAATGAAAGTAAATGCAAGATATAAAAGAGACAAAGAGAGAGAGAGGGAAGAGTAAGCAATCGCAAACACAAAGGGTTTGTTTCGAGGTTCGAGCACACTTGCTCTACATCCCCGCCTTCGACACACGAAGGGTTTCCACTATGCAAGATCCCAATGGATCTCTCCTCGGTGCCGTACACCTACAAACCTCGGACTCCCAAGTCCCGTACACACGCAAGTCCACCGACTCGCGAGGCCGTACCTCTACCACCAAGAGTTCACAACCGAACTCCAACCACAACGAGCACACTTGCCCGTCCCTCAAAGTACAAAGAAAATCTCTTTGGTGATCTAACACTTGATCACCAATTACAAAAGCTCACTACAACACTTTCCTATAGGATAGATATGTCTATGATGCTCAAGTGAAGTGTGAGAAATCAAGGAAAGAAAGCTTTGGTAGAAAACACAAGAAATCACTTTAACACTCTCTTGATAAAAACTCCCTTTTGATTGGAAGTATTAGCACTCTATTTTGTGGAGAAAACTCTTCTAAAAGTATCAGAAAAACAGCTCAAGAAATCTCCAAAATCTTAACTCAAAACAGATGACAAGATCCCAATTTATAGGCTGCAGAAAATAGAGCCGTTGGGAATCTGTCAGTGCTGTCGGTCGACCGCCGGTCGACCGGCCAACGGTCATTTTTCTGACCGTTGCAGCCACCGGTCGACCGGCTCGGTCGACCGATAACCTGGAATGAACTGTCGGTCGACCGGTCCGGTCGACTGATATTTCCAGAGAGCAAAGCTCTCTGGTCGGTCGACCGACCCGGTCGACCGGCCACTGTGCTGACAACGTGCACAGGGCTGTGCACATCGGTCGACCGGAACGGTCGACCGGTTTGGCCTGTCAGCCAGTTTCCAAGTCAGAAAACAGGATTTAAAAATCTTTTATAAAATCCTAAAAATACATAGAAATTCTACAAAAATAGTTTACCAATATACTTGAAGGAACAAACATGCTTGCACAAAATCAAGACATGTTATATATGTTTTGGTCTATTTTTGAACTTGAAAATATTAGCTCAATAACCAAAATGTATTTTTCCAAAACATGTTTTTCCAAACTTGTTTTTCTAAATCTTCATCAAATACAAAAACAAGATATTTGAGTTCATTTTAAAGCATAGTGTGTATGGATATGATCCACTACACAATCAATAAGAAATATCTATGTTTTTGACATAAAGCACTAATCATGATTTTGGTTTAAAGATATGAACTATGAAATACCAAAATCCAAAGTTTTTATATTTGTCTCAAAGAAAATCTTTTACTAAATAAAAATTCTTTTCTAAAGAAATCTTTTATGAAATCAATTAAATCAAGAGTTCTATCAAGAGTGTGTGTGTGTGATATAACTTGAGCAATCCACCAACTATTATCCTTTACATTTTTACTAAAACAAAAATACAAATACTATACTAGACCCAAGTCTTCAACTTCTTGAAGTCTTCCCTTGAAGGCTTCTCATCTTCTTGACTTGGTCCAAGCTTGATCCAAAAACATCTTGGATCACCACATGCAAGCTCCAAATCTTGTTCTTTATCCTTGTTGAGCTATGCACCTACTAAGATCTTGATCATGAATCTGTCACTAATTAAACACAAGATCATTAGTAACTATAACTACATGAGTTGATCATCATCAAAAACTAGGGTGAAGGGCCTTGGGCCAACACAATGGAGACCTAGTCTTAGCCGTCAGACGACCGATGATTATGACGCACAAGACCAAAGGCAAATTTCAGCCTAAATGGGAAGGAACGTTTGTGATAGAGACAGTCTATTCAAACGGAGCATACCGCCTTACGACTGCAGATGGCGACCTCCTCATGATGCCGATCAATGGCAAGTTCTTAAAAAGTACTATCCTTAATCAAGGATCTTGCTCTCGATCAAGTTAACATTACACCTCTGATCGAGATCCGCGCGTCCGGAATGCGCACAAAGAGAGCCTCTCTCTTTCTCCAAGCATATCAAACCTGTTGATAGCTGGGGGTTTGCTTAAAATCCCAAGGGACCTGCTCCCACTGATTCCCTCTCCAGAATCACCTACCAATTCTCATCCATAGAATGGTAGGACCATATATATCGCTGTTATGTTAACATTAAACCTATGACAGCAATCCCTCGTTTCTCCCGAGATAACGAGACCTCCAAAATCACCTACCAATTCTCACATAGAATGGTAGGACTACATATATCCCGCTGTTATGTTAACATTAAACCTATGACAGCGATTCCTCATTTCTCCCCGTGAAAACGAGACTATTCCCAAACTCCATTGCTATTGAGCTTAGTGGCGTCTCAATTGGTTACGTCATCGCGACTCTGAACCAGTAGACGGCTAAGTCTCAATCTTGAGCCCTGTTAACATTTACAAAAGACAGGTCTCGATACTTATTAACATTTACAGAAGATAAGTATCACCTATTTTGAGCTTGTTGACATTTACAAAAGACAAGTCTCAATCCCGAGTCCTGTTGACATTTACAAAAGACAGGTCTCGATACTCGTTGACATTTACAAAAGACGAGTATCAACTATTTTGAAGCTTGGTGGCTTCTCAACCAGTTATGTCATTGCGACCTCTGAACTGGCAGATAGCCAAGTTTCATCTACCATTGAACTTAGTGGCGTCTCAATTGGTTACGTCATTGCGACCTCTGAACCAGCAGACAGCTAAGTCTCAATCCCGAGTCCTGTTGACATTTACAAAAGACAGGTCTCGATACTCGTTGACATTTACAAAAGACGAGTATCACCTATTTTGAAGCTTGGTGGCTTCTCAACCAGTTATGTCATTGCGACCTCTGAACTGGCAGATAGCCAAGTTTCATCTACCATTGAACTTAGTGGCGTCTCAATTGGTTACGTCATTGCGACCTCTGAACCAGCAGACAGCTAAGTCTCAATCCCGAGTCCTGTTGACATTTACAAAAGACAGGTCTCGATACTCGTTGACATTTACAAAAGACGAGTATCACTCATTGTTGAGCTTGGTGGCTTCTCAACCAGTTATGTCATTGCGACCTCTGAACGGCAGATAGCCAAGTCTCATCTACCATTGAGCTTAGCGGCGTCTCAATTGGTTACGTCATTGCGACCTCTGAACCAGCAGACAGCTAAGTCTCAATCTCGATGATTGCTGACATTTACAAAAGGCAAGTATCTCCCCTTTTAGCCCCGCAATGGGCTAACCACGAGACTGGCAACATCTCAATTGGTTATGTCATCGCGACCTCTGAACCAACAGACAGTCATGTCTCATTATCCAAACAGCAGAAGTCAAAAGGAAAATCTTATATTAAAGCCAAAAGGATGGGATACATGGAGGAGCCTATAGGCGTACATGATAAGATCGGATCCGATCTCCAAGCGAAGCTAGCCTCGTCCTCCTGTCATCAGCAGCCTGGGCCAGCGCCTGTGATCTTAGCTCAGCCTCATCGAAGTCCACCGCCTGAGCCAGACGAGCCTCGACCTCCGCCAAAGTCGCCCTCTGTGACGACTTCTGCGCCGCCAGTTCCTCACTTCGAGCCCTGAGCTGCTTAAGCCGCGCAGACTCTTCATGACGCATCTGTGTAGCCTTGGATAAGAGGAGATTTGCCTTCCGGATCATCTCTTCAGCCCTCTTAACCTTATCTTCAGCATCAAGAAGAGCACTGTTGGAAGCGTCAATTGCACTCCCAACCTCTGCCTCCTCTGTCTCCAAGGACCTCAAGTCAGAGGAGATAGCCTCAGCAGCCTCTTGAGCGGCGAGCTGAGCCTCGCGCCTCTGGGCGACAAGACGTGTGAGCCGTTCATCAGCCAAAGACGCTGCGTCGGAACAATGGAAATGGCGCCATTCCTCCACGTCCTTCTCAAGGTCATCTACCAGGAGCTCTAAAGCAGCAGCTTGATGGTACCCCTCAAAGTCCCGGATACACTCAATGCCACGGGAAAGGACCATCTTCAGCTTCGAGAACGGCACAGGCGAGCCCTTCAAGACGAGACCGATAGTCTGCTCCAAGCTGTTATAGAAGCTGTCGACCAGATTACCGATGAAGTCATTCTCAGCTTCATCAACCTTGAGACAACCTCGGAGCAATCTACCCTCCCAATCGACACCGCGGCAGAAGAAGAAGCGGGAACATCGACAGCAGCAGGGCAAGCCAAAGGTGACCTCGGCGGAGTCCTCAGCGACACCAGCACGCCAGCCACCGCGGAGGTAGGACTGGCAACCACCTCCTGAACAGCAGGCTCGACAATCAAAGTCGGGGAACTAGGGTCCACGATCACCCTCAGTCCCGCACTGGGCAAAATTGCCGGCACCTCACTCGGTGATGTGATTGGGAGTGAGGATACCTCCGGGACTTCCGCCCCTTCAGCCTCTCGCCTTTAGCTGACGTGGGCTGATAAGAAGGCAAGTCGCCATACAACGCATCCAACATGGCAACATCCGCCGTGGACTAAGCACTCAACCCACCTCTGACCTTCCAGGGGAAGTTTCCGGCTCCTTCAAAACCGACGCATCTTGAGGCCGAGCACCTGCAACAAAACCATGGTCAAAAAGCAGATGCAGTAAACAAGAGGAGATCAAAAGGTCATCATTTTACCAAAGGCCGATGTTACTTCGACAGCCTCATCAGTCTCTAGGGGTTCCATCGCGAAGTTCTTGCCAGAATCAACGCGGATAGCCGGCCCGCTCGCTGATTCCTCCGCAGACCACCCGATAGAGCTGGAGGCCATAGGACTTCCTTTAGAAGTCCCAGCGCCCGACGGGCCAATGTCGGCCGCATCACCTCCAGATTCCTTCGAGCGAGTAAAGGAACCAGCTGCAGCTCCATAAGCAAATAGAGGATCATACTGGTCCCCTTGCTCCCCATGCTCCTCAGCTCCTGCAACAAAAAGCAAATGATGAGTTATTTAAAGTGCGCTGAAGGCAATTATATGGAGGCCAATCTTACCAGTAGTCGGTTCAGCAACCGAGGCTCAGCCACTAATGGAGCAGTAGAAGGAGGCGCAGCAGAAGGCTCACCCTCTACCACGATGATAGGAGTCTGGCGACGGGGCCTCTTCGCCGACGACTTCCTACGGGATCCACTCCCACGCTTCCTTTTGAAGTGGACATCAGAGTCCTCTTCCTCCACTTCCTCCACATGTTGCGAGGGAGCTGTCCCCACTACACCAGATCCGGCTTCACGAGCATCAGCTTCATGGGCATCAACCCTCATCCCCGCCTCGAAGCAAGGGCTCCCCGCATCAGAAGCCCCGCTTTCATCTACAGCGATGAACTCCTCTATGCCAGGAACACGGACTCGTTTGCCCTCCATCTTATCAGAAGCCTTCTGCCTCATCCGTTGAGAAATTAACCTCACACCCGAACGGTTGACATTAAACCTAGCAGGTGTAGAGTTCGAAGCCGCATACCATTGGCAGAAACACAGGGTCGTCCAAAGGCCGGGATCCCTCAGCGGCGTGCGTAGCCACGCTCCAGTGTCATCCGCGGTAAAAAACCGCCAAGCACGAGCGCCATCAATGAGGCTCCCCATGAAAGCCAGGTCCGGATTGGGGTTGCCCACATACAACTGGTCATACCCAATTGGCGGGCAAACCGGCTCGGGACGTAGGGCTCCAGGTAGCAGGTATCCCACTCCTGTACAGCAAATGCGAGGGCCGGATACAGACCAGCACTCAAAAACACCCCGACTCATGGGAGACCGACCTGATTCCACATCACGGAATTCCTCGTTGTATCCTGCACCCCGCAGGCGAGGAAAACAACGGAACAGGGCTATAAGCGTCATAACGACGCACTAATTACGGGCCTCAGCCACATAAGTTTTCTGCCACGAACGGCCTTCAAAGCGACGGAGAAGCGCCGTTTGAACACCCTGCGAAGGGTCTTCCCCAGCTCCAATCAAACTGGGACAGTGCAAGGCGAACCACGCCATCAAGTAGGTGTACGGTAAACCTACCCTAGGATTGGGTCCGTCACAAGGCAGGACGGCACCCTTCCCTCGCCTTGACGCCATTGGCCTGCAGAAAGCCTCCGTCAGTGCACGAAGGCCCCTCTGAATACAACACACCATGGCCGGGAGAAGACCCAGACGATGGCCATGAACCAAGCGGACGGCAGGCAGCAGCACAGTCGGGTGGACGATGTCACCCGAAGAAGAAGGCACGACACATTTCTTTAACCAGATGGTTAAGAAGCCGGCTAGCAACGCCTTGCGAGACATAGGCCGACGGGCCTGATGGTGAAAGCTCCGAAGAACATCACCCTTCCCAAGAGGACCATCATCTTCTGCCATGACGATGTCCTTTCAGCATGCACCTCCATCCTTGCCAAGATGTCTTCTTCAGCAACTCCGCAATGAGCTGCCTCAGGTGCACTAGTTATATCCGGGAACAAGTAGTTCCCCCAGCTCTTCAAGCTCTTCGAGCTACCCTTGCCACCAGTATGGATGCTGGAGCAAATGTGCAAATGGCACATCAATTCCCGATATGTCTCGAGCAGAGCAGGCTCCTGCTTCTCCAGAATAGCCAACTCCGCTTCACAAGGAAAGTACTCTTCGTATGGAAGAGACCCGAAGGGCAAAGCAGAGATCTCCCGCATCTCATGCAGGGCCATGCCCAAATCACCAACTGGGGTGAAGAAAGTCCCCGAGGCCGGGCAATACAACTCGAGGATGGCGTAGAAGCACGCCACCTTCATCTCAATGCCGTAGCAGGTCGCCCTGACGGCCTCATGGAGGTTTAACCTCTCTAAGTCCCCCTCAAAGTGGGTGAGGATATAGTTGGTCAACTCCGCCCACCACGATCTAGGAGGGTGGACCCAACCAGGAGTCCTGAAATCGGTGGCGGGGGTAGTTCCGTCAACTTCGCAGAACTGAGTGCCAAAGGTCGGCGCCGCAGCTGGGTTCTCTCCTACTGGAAGGTCCCGCGATACCTTCCCAGGGTATAACCCCATTATGCTACGAGGAGGACCAGCCCTCGAATAGCCGGACTGGAATGTCAACCTCCCGACACTCAAGGACTCGGCGTTTAGGCTCACGCCCCACGCCATCTTCCGAGCCTGAGTGCGCTCGCGAAGGAAGACAAAGCAAAATGCCGCTTAGTGAGGGAGGGAGATAGAATCTCTCGCCGTCCAACTGGAAGATCCACTGGCCTTCACCGGCCTGCAGCTGGCGATCGGGATCAGGTGCAGCATCCCGAACATGAAGTCAGGCTTTCTGTAAGCCTGACGGTCGATATCTTCAAGCGGAGCCGTAGTCAAGATGCTCCGCATGGCCTGCGGACGACCGTCCTGGATGAGCGTATCCCGTACAAGAGAGCTCGGCTCACTGAACAATGAAGCCTTCCCATAGAACTGCAAGCTGATGCTGCTTCCGCCTGCTCGACTGGCTACACCGAACAGACTGTTCTAGAGGCCGGAGGCGTAATGTACTGCAAAAAACAGAAATGAGCTATGATTAGTTCACCAATCAAGTGGATGCGAAAGCATAAAAATTCACTAAGGCATAACCTCGCCCAGCAAGCAGGGCCTGCAAGGCGATAGCTTTGAAAAAGCTCCACTTCATGGATAAGACTGCATCTTTGCAGAAAATATCCAAAGCGCCAGCTTCGCTTAAAGCAGGAAGTGACATAGCCCCAAGGGCTTACATCATCAAAGGGGCATTATGGTCAAAAGTCATTATGACTGAGAGGACTTATTCAAGTCCTTCTCCTCAAACAGTACGGAGATGGCCCAAGTTATGGCTTCGTGCGAAAGCCCAAAGAAGAACTGTTCAGTTCTTACTTCCTGGTGCAAGCAAAATAGGGAAGTTGAAGGGAAACGAGTTCCCTGATAAGGACAGATCATATTTGATCGTCCTAATGGCCGAGTATCGGCTCCAAAAGATGGAGACCACTCTCTAATCAGACAGGAAAATCCTTACCGGTGATCGGTCGCTCGATGACCAGAGGAGGAACGCCCTCCGCCGCAGAAGTCGCCACTTCTTTTCCGCTCGTCTCTTGGGCGCCATGGAAGGAATGCAAGAGTGCTCAAAGTACTCTGAAGCAAAGGAGGAAGAAGAAGAGGAAGAGATAGAAAGTTCTCTAAAAATAAAGGGAGATCTTCCCATATTCAGCCCAATCGGGCTTTTATAGGCCAATCAGCGCCTGAAACGAGGCCTCGAAAAAAGGCCCATGCCGCCGTTTCGAATTAATTCGAAACAGCGCCCGAAGCGCCTTCCGAGAAGCGCCGGTTCAACTCTACTAAGAGTAATTTCGCACTAGTGCAAAAGTGCGGACTTCGCACAATCCTTCAAGGGCTTCGCTGAAAGGCCTACCTTAGCCCTCTAAAAAGCGTGCTGCTCACGAGACATGCCAGTCTCGCGAAGATCATTCGAAGAAAGGACTATGTCCTTAGCTCCGCACACAGTTTAGCCCAGCAATGGCCAAACTCTCAGTGAAAGCAAGCAAAAATCAGATGATCAGACGATGAACTTTCATTGATTCAAAAGCAAGGGTACATTGATATACATCAAAGTTGTGTTTCATACAAACACATTCAGTTGCCCAACAAGATCATTTGAGGCATACAAGCGGTTTTATCTGCTCCCAGGCCAGACCAACGGGACAGGAAGGGCCTTCCTCCTGCATAAGGCTGTAATCAGTGGTGCCACAAGGACACGGTCATTTTTCTCCACAAAATGGCAGGTCTTGCCAGGCCATTTTTGTTGAAGCCTGGCAATAAAGCTTATCGCCGCCAACACGTCAGATCACCTATAATGGGAACTAGTTTTGATGCCACGGATCTGACGGGTGTGAGGCCGCTCCCCTGAAGTGGATCGTCCCCGACAAAGGCCACCAAAGTTGAAAGTCGGCAACGATGTCAGTGATCTCACTGATCACCTCGACGAAGCGGCGGCCAGCCTCACCTCAGAACGAATCATCTCGGGTAAGAGGCTGCCAACAGCCCCTGGGATGCGCATTCGCTGCCCCGAATTGTTCCTCCTGCTTAAAAGTAAAGCTTCAACCGGGGAAGCATAAGGCAATTTTATGGCTTCTTCCATCAAGTCACCACACTGGCAAGCATAGCTCACTGCAAGGCAAATTGGAGCAGGTTAACGGTCAAGCACAAAAAGAGCTGCAAAAATACTAAGTCAGATTCTTCGGCGGCAAGGTAATCCAACTTCAGTCAAGGCAGAGGATAAGCCTCGCCTGCACGGCAACCATGGGCTGGTTCAGCAAACGCCAAGTCCTACCCTCGCCTATACGGCAAAGTCAGACTGATCTTGTGAAGAACAGTCTCAACCTCACCAATATGGCAAGACTGGCTCAACTATTGAAGAAGCCAAGTCCCAAGTCCTGCCTGCGCAGCGGACTTAACAAGCAACGATCTTTCACTGATCAAGCCAAGATGATAGCTCACAGAAAGCTATGATGAGATCCTTCTCTGCAGCAGCCAATTGCAAGATGAAGAACAAGGAAGCTAATCCCTGAAGCGAGCTGCCAAAGCTAAATCAAGGGAGATGAGTTCCTAAAAGCAGTGAAGTCTTTGAATGATCAAGACTTACTGGTCCTTGGCCGGTTAGACAACCAGAGCGGGTTTTCCCACTAATTCAGAGATCTGAGTATCTCTCACAACCAAGAGAAAGAGAGAAAGGCAAGGCATTTCTCTTCAGAGGACCTCAAGTGTCCTATTTATAGGCCCCATGGCCTGAGTGCGATCACCTCAAGCATGGAAGCACGAGCGCATTCAAGGCATTTACTGCGCCTTGATGGAAGGGACGGTTTTCCCTTGGAACCGTGCAAAGGGAGAAAACGTCTCCCTCATAAAAGGCACTTATGGCGCCTTGAATAAGGGAATATCCTCCCTTGGAAACGTGCAAATCGGAGAACATCTCTCTCGATTGGCGCGAAAGAAGGAATGATCCTCCTCGTAACCGCCCCACGGCAGTTGGCTTTGAAAAGGCAACAGGAGTTCCAAAGCGAACTTATTTCTTGGAAGCCCAGATACTGAGCTACCCCGACGCGAAGCTACTCGCGAACCAGTGCAATTCTTCGGCGAATTCATCCCAAAGCAGGATTGAAGGCGAAGCTGAACTCAAACCATCATGGCGACGTTCATACTCCACATACCATCACAGTAGTTCAAAGTGTTTCAAAGTCTGAGCTATTGCAGACTCTCGAAAACTTTGAAGGGGGTCTTGTTGACACTTAAAAAAGACAAGATTCTCATTGGTCCGAACGATGTCTAAACTTGTTGACATTTACAAAACAAGGGACAGACGAGCTGAAGACCAGTTTTCACCCACCTCCAAGGGACAGGGAAGCGGTTTGGACTCCACTGATCCAGCAAGCAGAACAGTGAACCCGGATTGTTTCTAAACAGACCTCAGCAGGTCTAAAATGCTAGCATTTAGCATTACATTAGCCCAAGGAGATAGCCTCGTTTGAGAGGCTAGCATCATCCAGAGCATCGCCAGGAAGCTAACTGATAGCTTCGCCGAAAACCCTCTTTTCGGACCTCGCCAAGAGTTGCCTCTAGCTCCGCTATGAGCTTCAAAGCGGGCAGCTCCGCTATCAGCCTGCTATGGTCAACCTTTGACCAATCAAAATCCCCTGATGAGATCGGATTCAATCTAATCAAATCCAATCAGGATTCAAATATGGCAGGTGATTGCCGCAATCTCTTGACTCTCTTGAAACGAGTAAGAGGATCAGGGAGAATCTCCTAACAATATGGAAAGGATCAAAACAGATCAACCGACTTGCCATTTTCTAGCTCCGCAGAAGCTATCCTAGCCTCACAGTAAGGCTACTTTCCAGATTCAAACAGATTCGGTTCAATCTGTTTCCATATCTTCAAAGGGGACGATTATACCCTTGCTCTCCCTATAAATAGCCCGTCAGGGGCACAAAGGAGAGAGATCGATCATTCGAGAGAAATCAACAGAGAAGGAGAGATCGATCAATCGAGAGAAATCAACAGAGAAGGAGAGATCGATCAACGGAGAGGAATCAAGGAGAGACGCATGCATACGGGAGGACTCACAAGCAGAGGCTTCTTCACAAAGCACCGCGCGCTCTTGAATTCAGAGACCTTTTAGAGAATTGCTTTCTCTAATCAGGGTGTTGATACCCTAACATCGTCCTTCTTCTCAAGGAATCTCCGGAACCAGGCGAGAAGGAATTCCTTATTGAAGGCGATTTTGAGAAGCAGCAAGAGGGTTCTACCAATCCTCTATTCTCTGATTCCCCGAACCAGGCGAGAAGGGAATCTCATCGCTCGCATCGTCAAAGGGACAAAGTGGTCGCGCGCTGACCAGACTCCTATCGGCACATTTTCCCAGAATCTCTGAGGAGATCTACTTGTAATCTTTTGAGAATACTTGTAATTTAGCTCCTCAAACTTTTATTGTAAGTTTTTCTCCTTTGTAAACATAATGGAAAACAATAGTGAGAGGATAAGGAGTGCTTGCTTCTTGTAAAGAGGTTGCCCCTGGTGCCGGTCTTGAGTATGGTCGGGATCTTCGTAAGTGCACTTCAACTTTCCTCCATCATCGCTTGGTTTCGCAGAGTGATCGGAGAAAGCCTTCATCGATTTTTCTAGCTGGATGTAAGATTAAGCTCGGAAAAGAACTCTGCTCATCTTGGCGCTATGCTTCAAGAGAGGTGCTTGCACAGGGGGTAAGTGACCTGCAACCGGTTGATGAATACGAGTGTGAAGAGCTCCTTAACACAGTTGGAGACTTTTAGTCAGCTAGCTCTGAAAGAAATTGATATATGACTTGAGGCTGCCTCCCGACCTCATCTTGAAGGAGAGGAGGTGATGATTGTTTCTCTTGGCTTCTTAGCGAGAGGCGTACTGTGTGAGAAAGGCTTCGGTGACCTCCGAGAAGTTGTAGAGAGAGCGCGGTGGCATGGAGTAGAACCAATCTGATGTCGCGCCCTTCAGGCTAGAAGGAAAGATGAGGCATATTGCCGAGTCATTGTGAGAGTAGATCACCATTTGTCTCAGAGGTGTCGGATGTGATGAACTGGACCGCTCGCTCCAGAGTAGTTGTCGAACGTGAGAGTCGAGAATTTCCTTGAAAATTAACACTCATGGATATCTTTGGAGAGAGGAGAGTTATGGATGTTGGTAGTTGGGATTAGGTGCTGAAGTAGCTTGACCTCCACAATCCGCTTCTGGATCAGCTTGTCGAGGGCATGGAGATTCAGAGATGTGTTGCTTTCGAGTCGCCCTCTGTTTTTGTAGAGTTATTCTGGAGGGCTCCGACTTGGGTTTGGAGTTGTTGGTTGAGTAGTCTAGCCCCTCTTGTTCACGGACGATGTTCTCATGGTGAGCATCATCTGTTCTCGCTCAGATCGGATTGCAGTTGTTATTTCTTCATTTGCCCTCTCATCTTGTAGAGCATCTGAAGGAGTTGGTCTTCTTATTGCTGAGATGATTGGACATTGGCAGAGAGTTCTTGCGGTGAGATGGATCCAATGTCTTCAGCATGTGGTTGGTTGCTGGTGGTGAGGAGCTCGTGCCCTCAGTGGTTGCGATGGCCTTGCCTTTGAAAGTTGCACCGTTGGCGATTCGCTTTCATGGGGCCATCGTTGATTTGGAAGAGGATTTTGAGAAAGATTAACGGGGGAGAGATCTTGAGTGTAGGGACTTAGATCTCAATGAAAGTACTAAAATATAGGGGTAAATTCCTCAGGAAAATATATCTACACTCAATTTGTAAGAGAGAAAGTAGAGCAATGCATACACCAAAGAATTTACTTGAAAAACCCGCAAAGGAAAAAAATCATGATGCAGAGAGATTTTCCACTAAATCAAAAGGATTACAAGGAGTTCTCAGCATTATGTTACAGATTTAATTCTCTAGGGTTCGATCTTTTTGCTTGATGGAGGTCCAACTGTATAAATACCCTACATGTTGTAACCAAAAGTACAGATATTACACATCTCCATAACTGCAAGATTTGCACGTTGGGATTTCTTCATAAATGCTCAGATTATACCCTTGATTATTGGGAGTGATTTCTGCTGCCATCTGTAACCGTCTGCGCTGGAGCAGGGGAATTGTAACGTTCAGTATGTGGATAATCTGGCGGTGTAACTAACTCCATGAATTAAAGGAGTCCTGCTCGCTGAAGAAAGGCGAAAATCAACGAGGTCAGCTTATGTAGATGTGTTGCTCGGAGCGGGAAGAATTGACCTTGGGATGGTAGTGTCGTCAGAAGGAGGAGTGGCCTCGGGAACGACTGAATGGTGCTCGAGAAGGTGCTCTGCTAGCATGTCTTGTCGTCTGTTCAGGCGGTCCTGATGAGGTGGGACACGTGTCGTGATCTTAGTGTAGGTTAAAATCCGACCACTACAACAAGGTTGGTGATGGAGCAGTCATCTGGAACAGAAAGGAAGAACTTAATTAAAGAGAATAGTCCTAAGATTTCTTTATAAATAGATTATATTTTGAGGATAAGCTAAATCTTACAAAACTGATGTCTGATAATGGTTACTACGAAGTTTCTACGTAGTTGTTTAAGGATGATGGTAAGTAATTAAGTGTTATCAATGCTATAATGACAACAAATTGTGACTATTTAGGTTCGTCACAAACTTTTGATGGTTGAGAAAAGCATAGTTTTTGGCTCAGCCTTTGGGTTGAAATTTGGTAGAGTTTTCATTTAGGAGAAGTTTGATTGCATTTTGGGTGAAAAAGACGGTATGGCGTGTTTGAAATATGATTTTATACACAATGTCTATTTATTAATGGTTAAATGGTTCGTAGGGTTAGGGTTAGCTGCTTGTTTAATACTAATCTTGCTATCTTATTTGAGCCTTAACTTGTTTTGGTAGGCAATTAATTTACTAAAGGAGACGTAAGAATGTTGTATTGATTAAGTATTGGACAATGACATGGATGGACAATAATATGGATGGATAGTGTAACAGTGATATGGATGTTATCATGGCAAAAATAAAACAATCTGTATGCTCTGATACCAATTGTTGTCTGTAGAGCGGAAGCAAACCCACAAAATCTACTAAGATAACTAGACGAAAAGAAGAAGATATTCCAAAGCAAGAAAACCATCACAAAATATAACGTGATTCTTGTGGCCCAGAGGCCCATCACTCTAGTTTTAATGATGATTAACTCATGTAGTTATAGTTTACTAATAATCTTGTGTTTTTATAGTTTCAGTTATTGACCAAGATATTAGTAGGTGATTGGCTTCAACAAAGAGTTTTGGAGCTTTCACATGTAGATTCTAGAGCTCACGCGACAAGATCGCACCTGGCACTCGGTTGGAGTCAAGCTCGTTGATCGTGTTTGGATCGAGTCGTCTTAAGATGGAGATCGATAAGAAAACCTCGGTTTGTTTAGCTTAGTTATGCTTAGATCTTATGTAAAGATAGATAGTATTGATATGCTCAAGTTCACATACACACACAAGTTTAAAGTTTATTAGTTTCAGTTTTTACCGAATTTGGATTTCATGTCAAAAATATAGATATATATCTTATATGTGTATTGGATTCTATCCATACACTCTATGCTTCAAATATGTTTAAATATCTTGTTTTTGTATTTATACAAGTTTGGGAAAAATCAGAATTCCATTTCAAAGTTTGATTTTGGAAAATACCGATTTGGTTTTAAGCCTAATTACAATATCACAAAAATAATTCAAAATATTTATAATATGTGTTTAATTTTGATCACACATATTTGTTATTCAAATATCTTATAAGAACTTATTTTTGTGAAATTTATGTGAGTTTATGTGATTTTATTGGAGTTAAAATACTTAGGTTTTCAATCCCTTAAATTTTTCAGCCAGACACACTGGCGGTCGACCGGACGGTCGACGGGACCAGTGGTCGGCCGATCGGACCGGTCAACCAATGTGCACGGGAGACATGCACAAGGCCAGCCTCCGCGCGGTCGACAAACTGAAAGCACCCCACTCTCGGGTGTTGGCTGGTCAACCGGGCGGTTGACCGCAGGCTTGGCCCGGTCGACCGAGCGGTCGACCGGTGGCTCAACGATCAGAAAAATGACCGTTGGCCGGTCGACCGGGCAGTTGACCGGAAGGGTATTTTTGCAATTTCCTGCTGCCAACGAGCAGAATTTTGGAGGCTTATAAAGAGCCCCCTCTTGGGCTGTTTTCTTCCAGATTTTAGGGAGCGAATTTCCCCATCTTCTTAAGTGTTTTAGCAACAAGTTTTCAAGAGTTTTTAGGTTAAAAGATTTATCTTTTTATTTGTTTTAAAGTATTGGAAAATCAAAGAAAAAGAGAGACTTGGGAGATTGGTTTTTGGATCTTCATTTCAATATCTATCTAGTATTTTTCCAAGAGTTTTTCTTTGCTGTTTTCATTTCCAAGCACTTTATTTTCTCACACTTGAGCTATTATATCTATCATATCTATAGTATCTTTGTTTTGTGAGAAAAATTGGTTTGTGGTCTTTGAGATCACCAAGAGTTGTAACCTTCTTTGTGTTTGTTATTATCCCTCTTGTGTAGAGGTGATTGTGGAGGTTGTGCTTTGATTTTGTTGGTATCCCTCTAAGTGTAGAGGTGATTGTGGTTGGAGTTTTAGCTTTGTGCCTATCCCTCTAGTGTGAGGTGATTGTTGTTGTGCATTGCCTCTTGTGTAGATGTTGTTTTGTTGGAGAGAGGAGTTATGTACTCCTAGTTGTATTTACCAAATCCTCAGTGGAGGTGGAGGTCCTGTGTGGACTTATAGTGAAAATCCTTCTGTGTGAAGGCGGGGACGTAGAGCAGTGGCTCGAATCTCAAAACATATCTTGGTGTTTGTGTTTGATCCACTATCTCTAACTCTATCTCTCTCCTATCATACATTGCATCATATTGTTCATATCTTATATGCTTGATATTGTTTGTGTGTGCCTCACTAGTGTTGAACCAAGAGAGCTTCATATAGCACCTTAACTCTTATTTAGAGGAATTTAGAGGAGTTAGTCCAGAGCCCGTCACCGGGAATTCGGTTACACTCTTTGGTTACACTTAGTGTGTTGCAATTTGTTTTAATTCCACATCATTTGTCATTAGATTAGCCATACACCTATTCACCCCCCTCTAGGTGTACTTTCAATTGGTATCAGAGCCTACGCTCCTGATATTAGGTTTAACCACCTAGAAGTGAGATCTTGGTTAGCTAATCTAGTTGCATTTGCACACTTATTTGTTTACACACACTCATGGATCACCTTGCCCCTCCCATGTTTGATATTTCTAACATCGATATATGGAAGCTTAAGATGAGTATGTACCTTAAAACCCTAGGAATGCATTGTACCTTGCCACTATCACGAAACCTTTTCTTGGTAATGACAAGCATATAGAGGCCAATGCACAAGCCTTAGAGGCACTTAGGCCCACTCTTAACAAAGATTATTTTATGATGGTTTCTCATTGTGATTTCGCTTTTGCAGTGTGAAACACTTTGACCTCTCCTAAGCTACAAACGACAAACTATGTGGAGAAGGAACTCTTGGTGGATGAGTCTGAACAAACTTGCTACATGGTCCAAGGGAATGACTTCCTTGAGGTAAACTCGGAAACTCATCTTGATGATTGTGCTACCTCTTCTAATGATGATCATGATAGTATAAATGTTGATACATTAAATGAAGAGCTTTCCATTGTTTGTGAAAATTTGTTAGAAAAATACAAACTTTTGAAAAAGAAAACTTTTAAAATAAAAGAAGAAACTAAAAATTGTCTTCTAAACTTGATATGTTTTGCAAGAGAGGGATGAGATTTCAATTGAAAGGGACTCATTAAAATCTCAACTTGACCTTGCCCTAAATGAAAACAAAATTTAAAAAGTAAAAATACTTGTGATGATATTTTGAAGAAAAAATGAGGTTTTGTCTTCAAAACTTGATTTTGTTTTAAAAGATAATGATTCTTTGAAAAATAAAATTGCTTCAATTTCAAAGGAATTGGATTTGGTTTTAAAGAAAAATACTTCTTTAAAAAATGATTTAGATTCACATGTTTACCATACTAATATTGCTTCATCATCTAGCGTTTCTATTGCATGCTCCACTTTGTCTTCAAGTATTAAAAATGATATATGTATGTTGAAGAAAAGTTTGATTATTTGGGCTCCACTTTGAGCCAATGTGCCATGGACCACACACGGTTGGAATCCATATTTCACAAGAAACATGCCTCATATGCATGCACACAAATCACGGCATACACATGCGCATCATGCTCACACACATGACTCTTTGTATGCTCATGTGTACACTTGTACACATTGTGGACATAAGGGCCACCTTGTAAAATTTTGTTATGATAGAGTAAATGTTTCAAATTTTGCAAATAAATTTGTTTGGGTTAGGAAAGGTGCTAACCCCCATGGACCCAATAAGGTATGGGTACCAAAATCCACCCCTATTTTATTTAATGTAGGTGTGGGCTCTCAACTATAGGATCCAAGCCGACTGGTTAAAATGGAGGAGCGCAATAGGAATTTTATGTGATCGTAACATTCCGTTATGGCTGAAGGAAAAGTTTTATCGGACTGCTATTAGGCTAGCTTTGTTATATGACACAGAATGTTGGGTTATAAAGAGACATCTGCTCAGAAGATGAGTGTAGCAAAGATGTGATGCTTCGTTGGATGTGTGGTAACACGTAGAGAGATAAGGTAAGAAATGAGAATATTCGTACTAAGATAGGTGTAGCTTTTATAGAAGAGAAGATGAGAGAAAACTGCCTACGATGTTTTGGTCATGTGCGACGTAGACCTACAGATGCGCCAGTCCGGCGAGTAGAGCGTATCAATTTAGGGCAAGTTAAAAGAGCACAGGGGAGACCAAAGAAAACATGGATGGAGATAATACGACAAGATATAGAGGCTAAAGGTCTTAGTGAAGTCATATTGCTCAATAGGAATGAGCGGAGAAAGCTGATCCATGTGCCCGACCCAGCATGATTCTCTTTTGGTTCATGTAGCCTACCCCAAATACTTGGGACATATGGCGTAGTGCTGTTTGAGGTGTGGGCTCTCACTTGATGTGAGGGTATTAGTGCCTTGATGGTGGATGCATTCTAAGCTATATGGTGACACTTTTGATGTGTCACTTTCAAGGGGAGTTTGGTGGGAGGACCACCATGGTTTGAAGATCTAGAGATTACCCCTAACGATTTTGGTAACTATCTCTAACTCCTTATTTTGTTTACATGCTATTATTGATGATTTAGCATTTTTGATTTTTCATGATTATTATGCTAAATGCTATGATAATTAGACTTGTGATATACATATGTAGTGCTTGAGATACACCCATATTTTATATGGATTTATATTTTAGTGTTCTCACTATTGTTTAGATATTTTGTATACGAGTCTAAGACATGTGCATATATATAATAATCTTATTGTTTATGGTTATGATTTTGCACTTCATGTTTTGATTACATGTTTAGATATAATTTTCATTAAAACTTGTGTATATACTTGTACAACTAGTGTGTCACATTTGATTATTATATGTTTGTCCTCTATGGCTCATTATACTCATTGGATGTACTAGTATAGCCTAGTTTTGATGATTCTTGCATTTTTACTTATATCCCTATTTTGTACGTGTTTTTCATGATCATGTATTTAGCTTCATATATATGTTAATTTTGTCTAAAACTTTACATATACATGTATACCCTTGAGTCACTTGCTTTTTATGCAATATTCTATTATGGACTCATATGCGTTTGGCATATGTATGTACACTTTTAGTTTTAGACAAAACATATATATGCCTTGAAGTTAGCATTGTTTTTTATGAAATTAAACTTTTATGTTTTTCATATTTACAAAGGAATTTCATTGAGCTTCATTGCATATTTCTATGATTATGCCTATTACATGATTTTTACACTCTATGTTTGATGTTTACTCATGACTTTTTTTTTCATGAGCATTATATGTGCTTTATTGCTATTTGAGTGTCGATGATCGTGTGATTTTTATGTTTCATGGATTCATTCATGTTTTTATTCCTTACTTGAAGGACTTCGTACTAGTTTACAAAATTATCATAAAACTAATTGCGTTATTCTTCAAATTTGGTAGAGTTTTCAAACATGTTAAAATTATTTTCAAATCATGATTTTTGAAAACCCCTACCTTCTAAGGGCGGTTGGATGGGCGACCATACCTTATATGCTCAAAATTGAAAATCTATTTAAACATGTGCATGAATAGGGAGGTAGCTATGAGATATACATGATTTTAATGAAAACTTTATTTTTGTATACTCATATGTGGTTTCTTATATATGTATACTTCAAATTTCAAATAATATCAATTTCAATTGGTATTTCCATACATACATATATATGATATGATTGTGCTTGTTTTATAATGTCTTTACATTTTTCTTAAAAGCACAATTATTTATGCTAAGCTTGAGTTAGTTCATAATGTCAATTATTTTTCAATTGATATTTTATATAAGTTTATGCATTGTTTTCATTCGTATTTCATAAAGGGGGAGAAAAATTCGTGTTTTGTCTTTCAATCGGTTTTATTTTCATTTGATATCTTACTCCCAAGCTTTATGATGAAAATTACTTTATTTTGATAAATGCTAACATTTTTAATATTGGTATCAATGATCTTAAATTGGTATTATTCTCAATTTGATATCTTTATTGTAATATGATAGGTATTACCCAAGAAATTGGTTTGCATTTTCAATTGATATAAGAAAACTATAATTTGTGTTTTTACTTTCAATTGGTATCAAAATTTACTTTGGTATCAAAATTCATTGTGTTGATTTCAAGAAAATTCAAAACTTTGTTTTTAAAAGTGCTTTCGATTTTGTTGATATGTATTGCCTATATGCAAGAGGAGCTTAACGTCTTCTCTATGTATATATACATCTTTATTGTTTGATTTGTTTTCACCCCTTTGTTGATGAATTGACAAAAAGAGGGAGAGGAATTTAGAGAGTTTATATATGCATGTTTATTTTGCATGATTATTTTCTTGTTAATGCAAAAAGGGAAAAAGAACTTGATTTATGCATCCATGTTGTTGTTTAGATTATGCATTTCATTGCATATTTATTTGTTTATTGCTATGCATGAGTTAAGGGGAGCTTCTATGAAGCTTATCTTTAATCTATGCATATATAACTCCATGAGTTTTGTCATCATCAAAAAGGGGGAGATTGTTGACCCAGAGGCCCATCACTCTAGTTTTGATGATGATTAACTCATGTAGTTATAGTTTACTAATAATCTTGTGTTTATATAGTTTCAGTTATTGACCAAGATATTAGTAGGTGATTGGCTTCAACAAAGGAGCTTTTGAGCTTTCACATGTAGATTCTAGAGCTCACGCGTCAAGATCGCACCTAGCACTCGGTGGAGTCAAGTTCGTTGATCATGTTTGGATCGAGTCATCTTGAAGATGGAGATCGGCAAGAAGATCTCGGTTTGTTTAGTTTAGTTATGTTTAGATCTTGTGTAAAGATAGATAGTATTGATATGCTCAAGTTCACATACACACACAAGTTTAAAGTTTATTAGTTTCGGTTTTACCGGTTTTGGATTTCATGTCAAAAACATAGATATATATCTTATATGTATTAGATTCTATCCATACACTTATGCTTCAAATATGTTTAAATATCTTGTTTTTGTATTTGAACAAGTTCGGGAAAAATCGGAATTCCATTTCAAAGTTTGGTTTTTGAAAAATACCGATTTTTTTTAAGCCTAATTTCAATATCACAAAAATAGTTCAAAATATTTATAGTATGTGTTGAATTTTGGTCACACATATTTGTTATTCAAAGATCTTATACGAACTTATTTTTGTGGAATTTATGTGATTTTATGGGATTTTATTGGAGTTAAAATACCTAAGTTTTCAATCCCTTAAAATTTTCAGCCAGACACACTGGCGGTCGACCGGACGGTCGACCGGACCAGTGGTCGATCGACTGGACAGGTCGACTGATGTGCACGGGAGACGTGCACAAGGCCAGCCTAAACGGCCGTCGACTGCACGGTCGACCGACTGAAAGCACCCCACTCTCGGGTGCTGGCCGGTCGACCAAGCGGTTGACCGCAGGCTTGGCCCGATCAATCGGGCGGTCGATCGGAGGCTCAACGATCAGAAAAATGACCGTTGGCCGGTTGACCAAGCGGTTGACCGGAAGGGCATTTTTGCCCTTTCCTGCTGCCAACGGCAGAATTGTTGAAGGCTTATAAATAGCCCCTCTTGGGTTATTTTCTTCAAGTTTTTAGAGAGCAAATTTTCTCATGTTCTTATGTATTTTAGCAGCAAGTTTTCAAGAGTTTTTGGCTAAAAGATTTATCTTTTTATTTGTTTTAAAGTGTTAGAAAATCAAAGAAAAAGAGAGTCTTTGGGAGATTGGTTTTTGGATCTTCATTTCCATATCTATCTAGTATTTTTTCCAAGAGTTTTTCTTGTTTTTTTCATTTTCAAACACTTCATTTTCTCACACTTGAGCTATCATATCTATCATATCTATAGGATCTTTGTTTTGTGAGGAAAATTGGTTTGTGGTCTTTGAGATCACCAAGAGTTGTAACCTTCTTTGTGTTTTTTGTTATCCCTCTTGTGTAGAGGTGATTGTGGAGGTTGTGCTTTAGTTTTGTTGGTATCCCTCTAAATATAGAGGTGATTGTGGTTGGAGTTTTGGCTTTATGCCTATCCCTCTAGTGTGAGATGATTGTTGTTGTGCCTTGCCTCTTGTGTAGAGGTTGTTTTATTGGAGAGAGGAGTTGTGTACTCCTAGTTGTATTTACCAAATCCTCAGTGGAGGTTCCCTGTGTGGGAGGTCCTGTGTGGACTTGTAGTGGGAATCCTTCTGTGCGAAGGCGGGAACGTAGAGCAGTGGCTCGAACTTCGAAACATATCTTGGTGTTTGCGTTTGATCCACTATCTCTAACTCTATCTCTCTCCTATCTTGCATTACATCATATTGTTCATATCTTATATGATTGATATTGTTTGTGTGTGCCTCACTAGTGTTGAACCAAGAGAGCTTCATATAGCACCTCAACTCTTATTTAGAGGAATTTAGAGGAGATAGTCCAGAGCCCGTCACCGGAAATTCAGCTACACTCTTTGGTTACACTTACTGTGTTGCAATTTGTTTTAATTCCGCATCATTTGTCATTAGATTAGCCATACACATATTCACCCCCTCTAGTTGTACTTTCAATTCCACCGATCAAAAGATCGTGTGTACGTCCACGGGAGAATGAGAAAAACTTTATTAACTTTGAGAATGTACAATGAGAATTACTTACACCTCACGCTAAGAAGATTACAAGCTCTTAATGACCGTCAAGAACAGCGAAAACCCTTGTGGCTAAGCTTCTCTCACGAATTTCTCATCTAGATGAATTATACCAGTAGGAATTACAAATTCATTAGGATTCTTGGATATGTTATGAATCTCATTGAAGGCCACCCCCTAGGGGTTAATTATAGACCATAGAACTCTCCTAGTCCTAAACAAACTTTATCAATACGAACCAATCACGCCTCAGAATAAAGGAAACCCAAATTCAACTCAAATTTGGAAACAGACCCAGAAAAGGAAACTGCCGCTATTAGTCGACTAGGCCAAGGCTTTAGTCGACTAGTACCATGTATTAGTCGACTAGGTCTAAATACTAGTCGACTACTCTGGCACAACCCGAGAAACCTGACTTTCTGTTTCGCCAACCTAGTCGACTATACAATGGCCTAGTCGACTAGTCAGACTAATCCAACTGACTAGTCGACTATACCCAGTATTAGTCGACTGGTAATGTGCACAGATTCTTGTACACGTCCGTTCTTTGATCTTCGGAGTTTTGTCTACCTTCACGATGTATTCAACGTCATAGTTTCTAACAATCTCCCCCTTGACATAATACGTCCAAGTCTGAGATAAGCCACCATGCTCCATGTGCTCGTATCCACGCACAATTGAATAAAATTGACTCCATCTCCATCTCACTCCCTCTTCTCCATAACCCCTCATAAGGTTCACATCTTGTTTAGGTTGAATACGTTTAGGCCCAACTTGAACCTTATTACCCAACGATCTCCTTGATCTACACAAGATCTATGAGAATGTTCACTATAGGAGTGCCGATCTGGACTACCTTGTTGTGCGCCAAGTTCCAATCTATCTTCGGAATATACTGGAACATCCGAGCTCGAACCCCTTGTAGTCTCTTGATTATTCCACAACCACCGCTGTTGAAGCAGAGGATAACTGCAATCCACCACCTGTAACTTTTGAGTTTTGCAACACATACACATTGTCGACATGTTCGGCCTGAAATTTTACATGGGCCTCTTTGGAAACTTCCATAAGATCACCTTCTGAGTTGAAACTGAATCCTTGACTTTGGAGGACTCCAAGAGAGATGAAATTATACCCTAAGTCAGGAATATGACACATGCCTTGAAGAGTGGTGATGCATCCATCATAAGCCCGAAACTGAACTGTTCCTTCGCCAATCACCTTGCTTGAAGCAGAATTCCCCATAAAGACTTCTCCCTCTTGAACCGAAGTGTATCAAGAAAACATCTTCAAATTGAAGCTGATATGCTGTGAACATCCAGAATCAATAATCCATCTATCCTTGTTACTAACTGATTTGTTTGTAACAGATAGAATGTCACACTGTTCTTCATTTTCTCCAATCAGTTCAGTGACATTAGCATCTGGTTGTTTTTCTTTCGAAGCCAACAATCAGCTCTAATGTGCCCCATCTTGTGACAATAGTTGCACTTCAAACTCTTATGTCTTAAGTTACCTGTGGAACTTCCCTCATTACCGTTCTTCTCCCTTGAAAAGTGAACTTGTCCGAAATCATCACTCTGAGACTGTCCCATCAACTGGGTGTCAGTTTTGTCTTTATTGAGCAGATGCTCTTTGACCTCATTGACTTTGACTGTTGACTTGCCTCCATAGATGATGGCTTCCCTAAATCTCTTCTCCGAAGAAGGTAAAGAGCACAATAATAGAAGTGCTTGATCCTCATCATCTATCTTAACCTCTATTTTATCAAGATCATTGATAATCGAGGAAAATTCTACAATGTAAGATTTGATAGGTGTACCTTCATGCATGCGGAGAAGAAAGAGACATTGCTTCAGAATCAACCGATTCACCCATGATTCTTCAGATAGTGATCCTGAAGTCGCTGCCACAATGAGGACCCTGTTTTCTCTGAAGAAAACTCGTCCAACACTTCGTCCGCCAAGTAAAGTTGAATAGCTGTCAAGGCTTTCTCATCCATATCCTTCCAAAATTTTCCTCCATGTCTTGAGGGTTTTTTCTCCCTCCCGAGTAATGCTTTCTTCAACCCGCTCTGGGTAAGGATGGCGTTCATCCTAATCTGTCACCTGCTAAAATTGATGACATTATCGAACTTTTAAATATCGAACTTGATCGCAGACATTTTCAGTTGACCTTGCTTTGATACCAATTATTGTCGGGGGAAAAACAAAATAATCTGTATGCTCTAATACCAATTGTTGTCAGTGCAGCGGAAGCAACCCCACAAGATCTACTAAGGCAACTAGAAGAAAAGAAGAAGATATTCCAAAGCAAGAAAGCCAACACAAAATAGAACATGGTTCCACGGATCAAACAGATCGTGTGTACATCCACGGAGAAGAGGGGTGAAACTTTATTAACTTTGGGGAAGTATAATGAGAATTACTTACACCTCACACCGAGAAGATTACAAGCCCGTGATGGCTGCCAAGAATAGCGCAAACCCTTGTGGCTAAGCTTCTCTCACGAATTTCTCACCTAGATGAATTACACCCGTAGGAATTACAAATTCATTAGGAATCTTAGATACGTTATGAATCTCATTGAAGGCCACCCTAGGGGTTATTTATACACCATATAACTCTCCTAGTTCTAAACAAACTTCATCAATATGAACCAATCACGCCTCAGAATAAAGGAAATCCGAATCCAACTCAAATCTGGAAACAGACCCAGAAAAGGAAACTGCTGCTATTAGTCGACTAGGTCAAGGCTTTAGTCAACTAATACCACGTATTAGTCGACTAGGCTTAAATACTTGTCGACTACTCTGGCACAACCGAGAGACCTGACTTTCTATTTGGCCAACCTAGTCGATTATACGATGGACTAGTCGACTAATCCAACTGACTAGTCGATTATACCCAGTATTAGTCAACTGGTAATGTGCAGATATTCTTGTACACGTCCGTTTTTTCGATCTTGAAGTTTTGTCTACCTTCACGACGTATTCAACGTCGCAACTTCTAACAATGGACGGATAGTATTACAGTGATAGGGTTAGCATGGGATTATTTCTTTATTGATTTCATATTGGTTTTATATATTAAACTTCACCAACTAAATCTTCCTTGTATCATAGAAGAATTGGCATTGATTATAGTTAATTGTAGATATTAGCAGAATTAGTTTTTATGTATTAAATTTATCTCCTAATCCCTAAAATTGGACAATGTATACTGGAGAAATGAGATTGATTATTATTTAATATTAGGAGTCCGTATAAAATGTGAAGATTTGAGTAAGGTGAGGAATAACCTCTGATTGTTGCAATGTATAGTACAAATTAGGTGCAGCTCTTTGGCGCCTTAGATAAGAACGAACAAGTCTAATTTTATCCTGGAGGTTGAACTATGCTTTCAAGAAACAAGTAATTGTTCATTTACAAAGAATAATTGTTTAATCATGTTATTGCCAGTTGATCTCAAATTTTTCCCTCTCCCCTAAGTTTATGACTCATAATAATGCATACTGCATCCGTGATAAATAAAGAAGATTTTATTAATCAAACATGTACTTAGTAACCTTGCATCCAATGAGTATTGGGTTAATTGTTATCTTTCTCGAAGGAAAGTATTTAGTAAATTATTAAGGTGAAGACCAGAAAAGAATTTAAGAGCATGGATATGTATTATCTGGATGTTGCATGCAAAACAAAAGAAGAAAGAGGCAACAATGATAGTCATATATAGAGTAAAAGCAAGAGGCCACAAAAAGTTTCCTTCAGAAAAAATGGGCACAAAAAGCATTATTGATGGATACCATGTAATTCTTCACACATAAAATGGGCACAAAAAGTTATAACTACTGTGGTTATGTTCATATTTTGACCTGGTAGAAATCACATGAATCTACATATTATGTATTTTTATCATGACGTGTGATTTACTAACCCCCTCATGCATCTATAGTAGCTTCAAAATCTTCTTTTAGTACAGCTGGACGAGTGCTGACTGATATGAGGAACCACATGTCATTAGAAGTCATTGAGATGAGCATATGCGTGAAAGATTGGCTGGATGTGGAGATGAGAAGCCAAAATAAATTAGTAGAAGAAATCTTCAGAAGATAAATGAAGAAATGAAGGTCTATATATTTATTTGTATTTGTATTTGTATTAATTTATAATTCATTTTTAATCTATATGCTTCATTTGTATTTGTCTCAATTTATACTTGATTTTTAATCTATATACTTCATATGTATTTGTATCAATTTATCCAAAATATTGGATTGTTAATAAAAAAAATTTGCATATGCATTTCGCAACTTGTGGCAATTTTGTCAAAATTTGTGATTTTTATTTTTTTGGAATTTAAAATTTTTTAAATTATACTTTAAAAATTCATTTTTTAATTTTTTTTAAATAAACTGGCTCGGTCGAGACCCGGGCTGGGCTGCCTGATTTCACTCCCTGCTTCCTAAACTATAAGAAAACGGAGTCGCGACGAGAGCCGGCGACGTATACACGCGAGAAAAATATCCCACGCATATATGCTAAGCCTAAAGTCACCCGAACAAGCTATATAATCACTATGGTAAATCAATATCACTGTAATGTCACATATAAATATCCACACATGATATCATATGAATAAGGAATTGAGTGACAACTAAAAGTGATATATATAGAGGATAAGGAATCAACAGAGATAAAAATTAAGCAAGAGTATCGGTAATCAAATAGAGAAAACTCCAGGTTCCTCAAGATGTCTGTGATTCTTTATAAATACCTGAATAGCAATAATTAACCACAGATCTGGATATGCAAATTCAGGGAGTCAGAACTCCTAGTGAATGTGTAAGAATAAAGGGAAGGTGCACGTGCATATAACTGTAAGCATATGGTGATAATATATACTGGAATAAGAAATGACATGAATAAAGTAAATAAACAATAATGTGGATAGCACACACTAGAGTATGTATCAAGTCAGGTATACAATCAAGGTCAAGTGTCTATCACAGTCTATATATGAGTACAGTCAGGTGAATACAGTCAGTCACAGTATATAATAAAAAGTTTATCATTATTATTATGTCAGCGAACACCAATTGCCACCTGTTATAGACACATCCCATACTACACCTACTACACATATCAATCAGGGTCCTAAGTTATTGAAATTGATTGGCTGGAGACATTATCCATGTTTTAGGTTGGTTCCGTATATACCTAGAACCACGGCCCAGATGCCTAACGCTGAACCAGGCCATACCGCTAAGTAGTCAGTAACAATAACAGTACTCACAGTATCACTGTGGAATAATACTCATTGTAACACTGTGGAACAATAAACAGATGGGCTGTCAGTCATCCCCCGGAACCCTGCAGTGGAACCGTATCTCGGCTGCGCAACCTGTATCCTAAGTTCACCCAAAATACAAACGCTGTCTCCTCTATCATTTTTTCAATTTCGATGTAAGTTGTCTATTATATTATTCATTTATAACAATCAATCTTTATGTTATTTTGATTATTGGGATGATACGGTGATAGTAACAATGTCAATGATCAACAATAACAATGAGAACAATATTACCGTGTAAATGGTAAAACAATAGAAGAATGCATGTGTTATGGTCTGAAATATTTTCTCAATAATTTCAGTAACATGAATTAATACAACAAATCACGTACCGTCTAATCGATGTACAATCTCATATAGAACTGATCAGTATCTCATTTACTGATACTATATCTGTAACTGATCCATCAACTCAAAATCTCAATAACAATCGTGAACATCAAATACTAGGTCTATAATAGAGTATCCGGTACCATAAATCACAAGTCTAATAAACCAATAATCAGTTCTCTCATCCTATCAATCTACTCTTTCTCTAAATCGCCAATAACTGAGATTAAACGATAACTGCTGTAAACCCTAAATATATAATATGGTCACCGATATCAATAAAATAATTCTCACACTCACTCTATCACTATAACCAAATAACTGAAATAGTCAAGAACCATCATGAAGTAATATATATATCCTCGAGATCAACTAAAACAATGAATACTGAGATCACAAATAAGGAACAGAATATCCTCAAAACCAGATTTTTTCAACTATAATCAATATCATAACTAAGAAGTGCAACATCCTCGATCAACATGACATCTCGATCATCTCTACATCAAATATCCAATGTCGATAAGATCATCAGTACTCAATCAATATAATCAGGGTAAATCCGAAAGTCCTTGTTTCAATAATCCAAAACAGTGATCATGTAACACATCGATATCAAAAGTAAGCTATACGCACAATACCTGATGACAATCTAACAAAATCAATTTCTTCTATAAACTGATCAAGATTCAACGTAAAAATTTATAAGGATTATCCCCTTGACGTACTAGTTTTGTGCGATTAAAAGTTGAGCATACATAGTCCTACCAGCCCAGTATATTTAATTTACGCCTTTCATTTTCTTATAATATTGCATCTAAAATTTAATTCAAGTTGCATCATTGCATGCTTGTATGCACATCACCCCTCCGCTATGGATTTTCCCCCACCGGAGCCCTACCAAATACCCCACTTCGCTGCTGAGATTTTTCCCACTCGAAAGCCCAACTCTGCTGTATGGATTTTTTTTCCTCTCAGAGTCTCAAGCATGGTTCAAAGACTCAGTCGTTCCGGTTCCGACTCGGCCGAGTCGAAACCAGAACGGCCTTTCTCGTTCAGAAACCATTCCACGAATCAACATTTTGCATTGTTTTACTTGACTTGGGGCCGACTCGGCGGAGTCACCCGAGTCAAGGCCGACTCGGCAGAGTCAGGCTCGAGTCGAGGCCGAGTCAAGACAAAATTTCATATTATTAATTTCATATAATTTAAATTTTTACTAGAAGGTAAAGCTAATCTTTACTTTTGTAAAAAGAGAAGTTAATTTAAATTTATTAATTTCATATAATTTACTAAATTATCCATTTATTTTGATATGTTAATACCGCGACGAATGTATTACGCATTATCTTTATGTTTAGCGTGCTAGGTGATATGTTTTGGATAAGTTATACGTCAATTTTATAGTCTATATTTTTTTAGTTTTGCTGTGATTTTCTCAGCATTTTTGAGCCCTCTATTTAGGAGTCGAAATGTCTCCAATTCATATATCTAATCCCCAAAAAAAAGTCGGTCCACATCTTAAGATCCTGGGTCAACCGAATCGGCAGGATATCACCGCCTCTATCACATGATCTCAGTCATTATGGCTCCAGGATTCGCAAAGGCGCTAGTCACAGATTTCAAGCAAGTCTAATTGATCAACACGCCAGTTGTCATCCAGCCACAACATCCAAGCGAAATTCAAAAGATCCGCATTAATGGATCAGATCCTCCCTTTCATCAACCTAAAGAAGAATTTAAGGCATTCAAGGATCTCTATCAACTCCGCTCTTTCAATTTCCTCCTACAGGCTCCAGCATGCGAAAGAGCAGGGGCATCTGTAGCCAAAAGTTGACCCTAACCAAGATGCTGACACCTGGTTGAGCAACTAAGTTCCCCTTTTGAAGCTTCGCATCATTCAGTAGCCTCCGTCACATCGGATCCTCCCGAAGATGTCCACAGCTCCCAAAGACATCACCCTCTGAGTCACCCACAGTCCAAGATTTCCTACTTCACCCTGAAACTCCATAGTAGCGATCAAAGAGATCTCCACCTGCAATTACACCACTTTACTTCTCCCACGTTGAAGATGTGTAACACCTCTGTATTCAAGGCGGACAGTTATAGACAATAAAGAAATTTCCTGCATGCACTCCTACAGTCCAACGCCCATATATCACAGTTGTTACAACAAATTCACACATCAAGATCATGCAGTTACGCAAACCTCACCAGCGGCCCATCCACCTCCATGCTAACAATTTAGTACAAATGGACCTTCTCCTCCAGCGAGAAAGAGGACTTTTTCCATCCACTAAATCCTAACTCAGGGAAATATCAACATATTCCTGTAAACCAGTGATTTATAATGAATTTTCCTCCTCCTCGTGGTTTTTTTTCTATTTGGGTTTCACGTAAAAAATCATGTGTCTCCATCTATTGTCTGTGTTGTGATACCGTCGTTTTTACACGGAGACTCTAATCTCCATATTCTTGCTTGCGGTGTGGATCGACCGTCTGATCACTCACAACGGAAAATCCCCACCACAATAGGATAATATAGTTGCTTAAAATTTTGCTAATGTCAACTTCCTCTGTGCCTCAACAGAGATCACAGAGTCTTAATGATTAAACAGCTGATGAGGTCTCAAGAGTAAAAGCATTCTTGAATGGGGGAATATTCAGATTAAAAAAGTTCAAGTTCAAGTTCCATTTAAAAATTCTAGTTGACTAATACTTAAAAAAGATTTCAGTTCCAGTTCCAGTTCTAATTAAAAGTTTCAATTGACTAACATTTAAAAATTGTTCTAGGAAATGTTTCAGTTCAAAAAAAAAAAAAAGTTCCTACTTATGTTATATTCAAAACTGTGAACTTGACCGCCTATAACTTGTTTTTATAAGTTACCAGAGCTAAAATAGTGGGATTTTGTTAGGAAAAATAATTTAAAACAAAGAGATAATATTATAAATTGTGAGTTAAGTCTCTCTTTGTACACTAACCGTTACAATGCATACTATACAGCTAATATGCACTGATATTTATGAAAACTTGGTACTGTACAGCTCTCAATTGAATGATATAAATACAAAATGCACACCAATCATATACAATGCAACCAATATCAAACAAATAGCAATTAATCAAAATACTTTTAAAAAGTAAATGACTTTTCTATTTAAAAAAAACAGAAAATGTCTACAGATTAAGGGAAAAAAGAAAAAAAAAATCCATAGAGGATTTCTACTAAAAAAATGTCTACTGATTGGGCTAAGAGAAGTAGAAAAACAATACCAAAACGAATAAGGCAACCAATAATACTAAAGCCAGAACCCCGACAAGTATAACAACTAATGATAGGGTGTGGCGTTCAGCGTGCGACACGTGTTGAGCCACCGGGCGTGGAGCATCTGCAGTTGAAGTTGGTGCAGTGGCCGACGGATGCGGAGCATCAGGCGACAACGAGGTAGAGTTTGATGATGATGAGGATGGCGGGGGATCATTTGTAGGGACGCCGTTGGTAATATTATAATAGATGTTCATAGTGTTGTTCTCGTTTATTTCATTGTTTATGGTGACAGGTCCCATAGGCATAGGTGGAGGTAGCACCGGTGGAGGAGTGGGAGGTGGGAACAGAGGAGGCCATGTGGGCGGCCACGTCCAAGGCCAACGCCATGTCGGAGGCTTGGGAGGAGAAGAAACTAATGGTACTGAATTAGGAGCCGGCGATGGAGACATAGGCATTAATGGTGAGGAGACGGAGATGGCGGCAACGAGGGATTGGGTGCCGGTGTTGGTGGATATCGTTTCGGTGACGATGAAGGAGAATGTTCAGGTGGCGGCATAGGCGAGGGAACGGGCGACGGAAAAGGCACTGGCGACCATGGCAGGTGGGCTGGCGAGGGCGCAGGGACGAATCGGTCGATGCTGGTGATGGCGCTAGGGCTGGTGCCTTTGTCGGTGAAGGAACGGGTGCGAGTCCAGGGGATGGTGCAGGTGTAAATCCTGACAATGCTGCAGATGCAAATATAAACATCGAGTTAGACTTGAGTTGAGATCCTTTTAATTTAAATGCACATGCAGGCCTACTTAAGCCCTTAAGTGTTACACAAATATATTTAACTTCTGGATAAAATTAGAATATTACACAAAATTAGCTTGTAGGCACGTGCAATCAAACATCACAGAGAATATCATATTAACAAAATAAATAAGAAATTAATATTATGAGAGGCCAAAGTTTGAGTGAAATCATTTCTGTTTAAATGTAGCAAATGCTCATATTTTATGGGTACCTTATTGTTAAAAAGAATATTTACTAAATTTAAGTGCTTACGTCCTGTCCATAATTCCAAATCTAATAATATTTACCAAATTCTTATTACAAGATTATTATAAACCAATGTTAATTGTGGCAATGGAAACGAAAAAACAGAAAGAAGAAAAATTAAGAGACAAAACCAGAATTCGATGCATACCGAGGGGCAGTGGATGGTGGCATCAGAGATGGGGCTTCGGCCGGCGAGGTAGCGGGGGCGAGTTCAGGAGATGGTGAAGGTGCGGATTCCGTGGGTGGCTGCATTCAGTATTTGCAGATAACAAAAGAAAGCTAGTTAGTTAGTTACTATAATAAAATTAAGGCGAGTTAATATAATTAAAAAATCAACTAATACAAATATAAAAACACTTGCACATACCTCAGGTTCAGAGGTCGGTGGGTGATGATGGTGCTGGTGATGAGGTGGGGGAGGAGGAGGAGGCAGATGATGGCGGATGATGATGTGGCGGTGGAGGAGGGGTGGGGGGATGTGTGGCGGTGGATGTGGCGTGCGTCGACGTGGGGCTCTCAGGGGCTGAGGACGGGAGGAGCAGGGAATTATGGCGATTTCTCAACGGGTTGAGAAGCCGCCGAGCACTCATGTCCGTCGACATAGCAGTGGTGCACGGATGATTGCAGTTGTCGCTCTTCTTCGGCGAGAACGACTTCATGCTCACAGTCTCCCACAGAGACGCGTCAGCTCCTCCTACGGCGAGAAGGAGGATGACGGCGACGCACATTGCCTTGAAGACAGAGGAGGCCATGATGATTGATCGAACTTCAGGGCTTCTTCGTATGGGATTGATGGGAGAGGGAGGGGGGCTCTATTTATAGGGAATTATTATTAGAGAGTTAATTGGAATAGGATTAGGTGTTGGAGTTGGATTGAACTACTGTTCAGTTGACAGACTAGTCCTGCTAACAGATGCGTCTTATTAGTGTTTTGTTATGTCAGAAGTTGAAGATCAATTCGGACTAGAGTCAGCTTTGATTAATCCGAGTATTTTGAGGACAAATTAACTCTCTGCGATTGAGATTGAGATTGAGATTAAAGCAAAGGCGTTGAGGTTTAAGTTGAAGTAGGAGTTTGCTTCTCCGCTTCCTGTTTGGATTAGGGTCACTCGGCTGCTGGTTGCCATAACGCTAAGATTTGCTTCTCCTGTAATGGCTTGGTCATCTATCCTCCTCTTGCCCTTCATCTTCCCCAAATTCCAAATTCAACCAACTCTCTCGGAGAAGACCCCATACCATAATGACACATGACAAATTTCTGAAACTAGGACAAAGCAGGGATACAAGAAAAAAAAAATTATATAGATGTACATACACAACACAACTCATACATAATGCATGGATATAGATGAGATATGATACGAATGACAAAAGTACGGCATGGATACCAGAAAAATTCTATAGATGCAAACACACAACACACTCGTACTGATGCATTGATGTGGATGAGATATCATTAGAAAGATATCAAAATCATCATTAGAAAGATGTGTTTTATATAATTTACGTGAATTGTTTGCTTTTACCTATGTATTTCTCCTGCTATTTATTTTTATGATACATTCCTTCTTACTTGTGCACTCTTTATTGCTCTTCACTGGTCACATTTTGGAGAAGCACGAGATAAGGATCTGTTTGATATTTAAATACGAAGGGATCAACCAGGAACTGACTTTAACTCAACCTATAAGCTTATGAAAATGCTTAACAGTTGTCTGAAGCTATGCTATAGAGAACAAAAGATGACGCCTTGGTGTAAACCACCACCACACTACCTTCACAATCCCATGGTGCCTACACCTGGTTGAACTTTCAGCAGGTCCAAATGGGGATGAGATTTGTGTATTTGCAGCGGCATTTCGTTTTTATTCTCACTGCAATGTGGGGTTAGAGGTTTACTAACTAGAGATTGTGCAAGACTTTAAGATTGGTTTTGTGTCAAAGCTAATACAAAGACAAATGCACAATGATCACCCATGACAATCTTGAACTAAAAACTCTAGGTAGCTACTGTGTCAAATTATTCAATTCTTTTTTTTTGGTTGAGACTTGATGACTTTTAGGAAAGAATTGGTTGCAATATGTTTCTAGTGAATTGGGTCTGCCAGTGTTCCACCAGTCACAATAACATTTTCAAGTTCAAATTCATCCTCAAGTCTTCTTTTACTAAATCCTTCAGTGAATTAATTCTATGGTGATCTATGCACACACTTGATCTACACGGTCATTCAAGATGTATAAAATGTTTGCATATATTATTCTCCAAACATCCCAGTCCTTTTTTGATATTAGTCATAAAATGTTATTGAGCACTGATCAAAGGTGATATATTTGCGTTAGCTTTGTTATTTCCTTTAGTTATTGCCTTCCCAAGCACAATGTTGCTTCTAGATATTATTGCAAGTCCATTTACTTCATTCCTTTTGGGGAGACCGCTCTTTTAATTTTCTGACCTCATTTCTTCAAAACTAGCCACTTCTTTACTTAGGACTTACAACTACTATCTCTCTCCTATATACAATTAATCAACCACCAATCACAATTACAAAAATAGAAACACCACATGGTGCATATTGGGTGATTCTTTGAACAGGGGTCGACATGGCCTTGACACATCTGCAGCTACAGGAGCCCTTGGGGCGGCGTCGTAGGTGCAGCCCTGCAACAGTAACACGACAAAGGGGGCAAGTGGAATGAGAATAAAGCCACATATCAATACATGGTGCATGGAATGAGTGCTTGCATCCTGGCAACTGCTTCACTTCCTCTCACCCTCCATAATTTCCGTTAGACAAACTGAACATTTTGTGTCGCCGGCTTGATCTTTTTGTATTTGGACACCGAAATAAGCTTCTGAGATTGACCACTTGCAATGGCTCCAAGATGAAACAAACTCTGAAAATTCTGAACAAATCGCTGTGGCGAACAGCAAGCAAATGCGAAGATAGTTGAGATTACAATAAAGATGGAGATCTCTGCCACAAATACTACAAAGTAGCAGGAATCGGGAGATGTGTTATGCTGAGGAGGATTTGGGGTTGGCAATTCTAGAGGAAAATTTCTCGGGAATTTATCTACACTCAATTTGTAAGAGAGAAAGTAGGGCAATGCAAACACCAGAGAATTTAAGGGAAAACACAGTATAAAGAGAGAGAGTTTCACTAAATAAAAAGGGATTATAAGGAGTTCTCAACACTCTTTACAGATTCAATTCTCTAGGGTTCGATCCCTTTGCTTGATGGGTCCAAGTGTATAAATGCCCTGCATGTTGTAACCAAATGTGCGGATATAACAAATCTCCATAACTGTAAGATTTACACGTTGGGATTTCTTTATAGCTATTCAGGTTATGCCCTTCATTATCGAGAGTAATTTCTGCTGTCATCGGTAATCGTCTGTGTTGGAGTAGGTGTTTGTTGTAACATTCAAAATGTGGGATGATATGGTGGTGTAACTGACTCTATGATTTAAGAGAGTTCTGCTTGCTAAATGAAGGAAAAAATCAACGAGGTCGACTGGTGAAGTTGTCTTCCTTGGAGCAAGATGAATTGACCTCAGAGTGGTGTATCCTCGAAAGGAAAAGTGACCTGGGAAACAACTGAGTGGTGCTCGGGAAGGTGCTCTGCTGGCATTTCTTGTCGTCTTTTTCGAGCGGTCCTGATAAGGTGGGACACGTATCGCGATCCTAATGTAGATCAAAATTCGACCACTACAGATGCCCCACCGCTTCTTCTTTCTCCAAGTTCTAGAAAGGAGTAGAGTGGACTGATCTCTCCTCTAGCTTGAGAAGTCGTGGCGTCCTTTATACTTTGAAGGGAGCAATTGAGGTGCCTTTCTGTACTTTTAATTTTCTTAAAAGTTGAGGTGGGTGAGGACAGCTGACAAATTAATGATCGAAATCCTGGCGTCATGATAAATGAGTTCGTGTGGCAGAGGCGGATCATATCTGGCTGTATGACATGTTGTAAATTTTAAGATGAACCGACTCTTTGGGTGGTTGGGAATTTGAATAGGAGGTGAGTTGATTCCTCCATCTATAAATAGGGTGGGTCCTTGAAGAAGCATGCCCATCTTCTCAAGAGTTTCTTTCCCCCAAACTTCTTGTTCTGGTAGATGACTATGTCGTTTTTCTTCTTCATCTGATGGAGGAAGGAGGAAGGAGAGAGGGAGGACGGGAGATGGTGGAGACGACTGGCGCAGTACATCAGTTTCGCGATGATCTTGTCCCAAAACATTAATTTTTGTGACAAGATCCTGCTGCCAGGGAACATCAAGAAGGCTCTTGCTTTGACTTGATTTGCTCATCTGATGTCAGATCAGGTCAAATCAAGTTCTTAGCTTGATGCTCTGAGATCTCTCCTATTGGTGGATGCGACATGAGTGTGTAAATCACCTAGAGGGGGATGAGTAGGTGATGGCTATACTAAATGGCAAATAAAGCGGAATTAAAATTTGCTTGCTAGTAGCCTAGCAAATACAATCACAACACAAGGAATACTTGCAGATAAGTAAACAATATAAGTGTACAAGTAAGTAAAGAGAGGTTAGATTGAAGAAAAAGTAAGCAATCACAAACATGATGATATATTCTGAGGTTCGAGCCACTGCTCTACGTCTCCGTCTTCAACACTATGAAGGATTTTCACCATGATCGATCTCACTAGGTCGTCAACCATTACAAGTTCTCACTAGAACTCTATAGACTCATAAGTTCTCTCTCGCTGTGCCGCAACACCAACAATGGAGTTCACTAGCTCACTTGAGGCTGCAACCTTTACAACTACACAATAGAAGGAAATCGGTGATCTTCTCTTGATCACAAAAGGTTCACAAGTACAATCCTATAACCAAGATGAGGAGGTGAAGCTCTTTGAGATGTGTGTAGTGGAAATAACTTGTAAAGATGTAGAGGAAAGGCTCAAGCTAAAAATAAAGAATCTGGATTTTGGCTCAAATGAAAATCTTTTAAGAAAAAGACTAAAACTTGATTAAATCTTGTTGTAAACCTGTAAAAACTTGTTCTTGGGTTTTTCTACAGTCACACTATTTATAGGGGATGAAAATATGAGGAGGAAACCTAAAAGAGTCGTTGAAAAAAGATTCAGAAAAAGACAAACAAAAAACTAGCTGCTGGAAATAATCTGAAGGAAACCCTTTGTCGGTCGACTGGCCAGTCGACCGCCAACGATCGGATTTCCGACTGTTGGGGATAGTGGTCGACCGGTTGGTTAACCGTTTATCCCGACTAGAGAGCAAAGCTTTCTGTCAGGTCGACCGGGTCGGTCGACCGGGCCCAACCGAGAGCAAGGCTCTTGCAATCGGTCGACCGAATGGTCGACCAAAGGCACACACAAAATACTTGGGGAAATTTTGTTCATGTTAGTCGATTACGCGGTCGACCAATAGAGCAATTTTGCTCTATCTACGGTCGACCGGCCGGTCGACCAACTTTGGGCCAAAAACCTGATTTGCAAATCTTTTTGAAGTCAACCTTTTTCCGACGAAAATAAACTTTGTTTTTAAAACACAAAATAGAGTTCTTAGGACTAGATAGAACCAGTGTGTGATCATAGATCAACACAAAATGAAGATAGAAACTATATTTTGTAAAAACACTTTTCTAAATCGAAAATCGATTTTTCCGAAACTTATTTTTTTGAAACTCGATTTTCAAAATGATAAAGAGAATAGTTATGAAATCTTTTTAAAACACTTTAGGAATGTGAAATATATATGTGTGTCATTCCCAAAGGAGCTATCAACCTATGTCATTTTGGTTTTAAAAAACGACTGTAACTCCTATTTAAAATGCAAAAAAAAAAACAAAAAATACAAATCTTGATATAGTCTTTTCTTGCAATCTTGATCCTTGAGCTCGTTTATGTACTTAGGCCTTGGGATCGACATGTTTTTTGCTTCGAAATGTGTGAGTCTTGTGATGGAGCCGAATCAACAAAGAGTTAACCTGAAACTTTGCTAAACAAAATTGTTAAAAACATAACTACATATGTTTGGTTATCATCAAAAATAGAGCTAATGCCCTTTGGGCTGACAATCTCCCCTTTTTAATGATGATAAAACACATGGAGTTATCACAAATAATTTGAGAAGAGACTTCAAGTGAAGCTCCCACTAAGCACATGCATATATCAAATATGACATATAGACAAGATGCATCAATAATAGCATATGAATAAGATATATCAATCAAGCTCTATGCAACCCATCTATGTATACCATGAATACAGAATTACAAAGGTGTATGCATACAGTTCCTCCAACCAACCAATAACCTCCAACCTCCAAAACAAGTGGTAAAATGGATGGTTTACAGAGGATACACAAGAACGCATACACATCACATACCACACATAAAAGATATGTATCAAATATCAACCATAAAAAAAAGAGATACATAACTTCCAAAGACAACAGTGATATCATAAAAGAAATTTGTTCATACAAGGTTCATGCCAACTTCAAAACAAGTTCCAAACCATGAAATAAGTACTACAATATAAAAACATGTCCAAACACCAAGTACTATATATCCACATAAAAGAGTACATAAATAAAGACATGAAAACAAAAAACTCCCAGATAACTTTAAAATCTCTCTCCCCCCTTTTGTCATCAACACAAAAGGGGTCACTCTTCCTGAAAGTCTGGATCTTCAGGAGGAGCTGGTGCCTCGGAAGGAGCTGGACGAGGTACCCAGGGGTGAAATGGAGGACCCAATGCTGGAAGAGGCTGCGCGTGGCCTCTCGTAAGAGAAACAGGTAGCTATCGTCGAGGCACGTCTGAAGGTAGCGAATGGATGAGCAGATATATGCAGGTCATTCTTAATGCCTTGCTCAATCCTCTCAAAATGAGCAGTCATCTTCAGATCATTTTCACAAAGCTAAGTAGAAAGAGCTGTATATGGGTCAACAGAGGCTGAGGAGGTTAAAGAGGATCCAGGGGCAATAACAGGAATGATAGGAGAGGGCTGAGGAGCAGGAACACACTCACTAGCACGCATCCTCTTGAGGAGAGTGTTGTTGATGTCAACAGATGGTTCGATGGATCGTTCAGTAGAAAGATCAAATTTTAATTGCTTGAGAAGTCGGGTATTGAGCATCCTAAATGGTAAGTGCCAGTTTGGGATCAGGACGTGCTCAGAAATCATAAAGTCGATGATGAGTTTAGGAATGTTTACTCTAATGCCTTTCAGAAGGCAATAGATCAAGAGGGGAGCAGAATCCTGAGCATGACTTTATTCTCCTGATTTTAGTAGGAGATTATAGAACATATCTTAGATAGGACCTGGGTGTGAGCATGTAATACTTCACCTCCTCGTTCCTAACTAAGGTCGGGTATCATCATCGTGAAGTAAGAGAGATGCGGTGAGGGCAAATTCACCGTCAGGATATTCAAAATCATGTATATCAACATTATAATCTACACCCTCACAGGAGAGATGCAGCAGATGGGCAAATCTATCTAAAGAAATGTTAATCTTCTTGCCCAGGACTCCAGATCTTATATGATTGTTTTGAAAAGTCAGATTATAGTAGAAATAATGCACAAGCTTAGGGTGGACAGGTTCCTTGATGGTGACTTGGTATTCTAGAGAGCTTGTGTTCAAAATATTTGCAAGATTAAGTGCTCAAAATCAGCAAGCACTACAGTTCTACCAGAAATTACATGCTTATTATGGATAACAGAAATCTATTGTTGACACATTAAAAAAGACAAACTCTCATGCAGCTTTTCAACTGGTCAGAACGATATCCAACTTATCGACATCTACAAAAGACAATCCGCGGATGAGCTGATGACCAACTCAACACATCCCGAGGGACAAAGCAGAAGTTCAGGCCCCGCTGATTCAGTGTGAAAGTACACCTAGAGGGGGGGTGAATAGGTGTACCGCTAATTTAATGAACTAAATGCGGAAATTAAAACTTAATTGCAACAACACTTAATACAACCAACGAGTGTAGCCGAATTCCCGGTGAAGGGCTCTGGAGTAACTCCTCTTGATTCCTCTGAATAAGAGTTGAGGCGCTATATGAAGCTCCCGTGGTTAAGCAGAAGTGAGGCACACAACACACAAGCATGCATATGATATGGAAATATGAATCAATGCACAAAGTAAAGAGAGAGAAAGTTAGAGTCAATGGATCAAACGCAAACATCAAGATTTGTTACGAGGTTCGAGCACCCAGCTCTACGTTCCCGCCTTCACACAGAAGGATTTTCACTAACTCTGTCCACAAAGGACTCCCACACAGGGAACCTCTACTGAGGATTTGGGGCAATACAATAACCGGGAGTACACAACTCCTCTCTTTACAAACACAACCTCTACACTTAGAGGTTAGGCACAAAGCCACCACAAATCGATCACCTCACAACTTGAGGGATGGGCACAAAGCCAACAACAATCAACCTCTCACTAGAGGGATAGGGCACAAAGCCACCACTCCACAAATCAACCTCTACCCAAGAGGGATAACACAAAGTATGAGGGTTATAACTTAGTGATCAAAAGACCACAAACAAATTCTTTTCCCACAAAAATAAAGATCCTATAGAAAGGATAGAATGATGAGCTCAAGTGTGAGAAAAACCAAAGGAATGGAAAATAAATACTCAAAGAAAAACCTTGGGAAAAACTAGAAATAAGGATGAAGAAGTTTAACCAAAAACACTTTTCCCAAATACACTTTTCTTTGATTTTCCAAACCCTAGAAAAAACACCAAATAGAATGTAAACTTTAGAGCCCAAAACTTCTTTTTGATTGCTGCAAAAACACTAGTAAGATCAGAAAATAATCTCTCTTAAAACTTGTTAAAAACTGTTAAGAGAAAACCCAATATATAGCCATTTGAAAAAAACTAGCCGTTGGCAGCAATTATGGTCAGAATTGACCATTCGGTCGACCGGCCAACGGTCGAAATTTGACCGTTGCCAAGCTCCGGTCGACCGCCCTTACCCGAGAGTAAGGGGACTTCAGTCGGTCGACCGCACGGTCGACTGGCCAAGGCAAGTGGCCTTGTGCACATTTTTTGCACATCCGGTCGACCGTTTCGGTCGACCGCCAGGCCTGGCAGAAAAATTTTTTAGACTTTAAAAACTTAGTTTTTAATCATCAAATATATCCCATAAATTCTCTAAAAATCCACAAAATTAGTTTTAGTATGATACTTTGATATACAAACATGTGTGAAAAATTTCAACACATATTTCAAACTTTTTGTACCATTTTTGTGACTTACAAATTTTGCCGATAACCAAAACTCGTATTTTTCAAAACTTGGATTTTGAATTGAAAATTCGATTTGTCCAAAACTCATCCAAATACAAAAACATGATATTTAAACAACTTTTAAGGCATGTTGCATATGGATATAAATCCAATATACATGAAAGATATATATATATATATATATCATAGTTTTTGACAATAATTCCAAAATTAAGTTTTGTTAAAATACAAAACCTAAATACATGAATAGGCATATCAAAATAAGTTTGTCTAAGTATATGAAGCATACATGTATATAGAACAAATCTAATATACATTTAACCATGTAAACTTGTTTTGATACTATCTATTCATGAAAACTAAGATCGGTTAAACCGAAACCGAAAAACCAAAACCAAAACATGAAACGTGTGTGTTGTGAACTTAAGCATATCACACTATCTAGTCTTTACAATGGATCTAAAAATAAAACTAAACTATGTACCGAGGTCTTCTTATAGAGCGCCGTCTCCAAGTCGACTCGATCCAAACGTGATCCACCGAGCTTGACTCCAACGAGTGCTAGATATGACTTTGACGCTCGGGCTCTTGAATCACCATGTGAGAAGCTCCAAAATACCTTTATTGAAGCTAATCACCTACTAATATCTTAGTTAAGTATCTGAAACTAAACATCACAAGATTATTAGTAAACATAACTACATGAGTTAATCATCATCAAAACTAGAGTGGAAGGCCTCTGGGCCAACAATCTCCCCCTTTTTGATGATGACAAAACTCATGGAGTTATATATGTATGGATTAAAGTTAAGCTTCAAGGAAGCTCCCCCTTAACTCATGCATAGCAATAAACAATAAATATATGTAATGAAGCACATGATATTTAAATATGAATATGCATCAACATGCATGAAAAACATATGTTCCCAAAAAAAAAAAAACTTCTCTCTTTTTGTTTAAAGTCTCAAATCATTTTTCTCATATACATAAACTCAATATATGCAAAAACACAAATATGCATATATAAACTCAAAATCTTTCTCCCCCTTTTTGTCAATCATCAACAAAGGGGTAAAATCAAAACAAAACTTCCTTGATACCAATTGAAAGAGAAAAAAAATATCAATTTAGTGCATCCTGATACCAATGAATGTACATAATGTGGTACATAAAACAAATGTTTTAATATAAATTTAAATAGCAATTGATACCAATTGTAAGTAAATACCAATTAAATACCAATTGTAAATAAATCATTTTGAGCAATTCAACCAAAAACATACCAATTAAAAGTAAAACTTATAGGTAATCTTGATACCAATTTGAAAAGATTAGTGCCAATTGAAAGTAATTTTTCATTAAAAGCATATGATACCAAAAATAATCAATACCCTTTTTTTAATCATTTTTAACATAAAGTGTGGGAGTAGAATACCAAATTCAATTGAAAAGTGAAATACTAATTGAAAGTAGAAACATGAATTTTCTCCCCCTTTATGAAATACCAAATAAAATGATGCATAAACTTATATATGATACCAATTGAAACATAATCAATTAAAATAAATTAGTCATTTAAGAAATCAAGCTTAGCATAGCCAAAAGTTGTGCTCAAAGATATAGAGATATAGTAAGCACAAATAAAGCATCTATATATGTATGAAAAATTAAATACCAATCGAAATTGATACTATTTGAAGTTGAAAGCATACATATATAAAAAACATATATGAGTATACAAGAAGAATGTCAATAGTGATACTAATTGAAAAAATCCAATGATACCAATTGAAAACAAGATAAGATCAAGTGTATAACTCATATTACCTTTCCACCCATTTCATGCACATGTTTAAAATGATTTTCAATATTAAGCATACAAGGCATGGTCGCCCAACCAACCGCCCGTAAATGAAAGGGGTTTTCAAAAAATAGGTTTGAAAATAGTTTATCATAATTGAAAACTCTTCCAAAATGAAGAATACGAACTAGTTATATGAAAAATTTGTAAACTAATACGAAATCCTTCAAGTTAGGAAAAAACAAAAATATATTCCATGAAAAACATATAAATCACATGATCACCAAACACTCAAAATTATATAGCACAAATTATACTCATGAAAAAAAGTCATGAGAAAACAATAAATAAAGTGAGTGTACAAGTGTAATGTGAAATATATCATCATGAAAATATTCAATTAAGCTCAATAAGAAATCCCTTAAAACATGAAAGTCATCAAAATTAGAATTCTTCAAAGGTATATGTATGTCATGTACAAACTACCGTATACATACATATCCAAACATAACGAGTCCACAAAAGTATATGCATGAAGGCAAGTGGCTCAAGGATGTATATGTATAGCTAATAGTTTAGACAAAATAGACATATACATGAAGCTAAAACAAAACATGAAAACATGTACTAAATGGGAATACAAGTCAAATGCATGAATCATCAAAACTAGGTTATACTAGTACATCTAATGAGTACAAATGAGCGTTCAAGCACAAACATATAATAGTCTATTTGTGGCTCACTAGTTGTACAAGTATATATCTAAGTTTTAATGAAAACTAACATCTAAACATGTAACCAAAACATGAAGCATAGAAATCAAAATAAAAACTCATATGATCATTATGTAAATGCACATGCATAGATCTAGGACATACACATTAGTTTAAACTAAAGTGAGAACAATAAATATGGGTTCATATAAATATGGGTGTCTCAAATACTAATAATGCATGTCATAGGACTAATAAACATGGCATATGGTATAATGAACATTAAAACAATACATGCAATAAATGAATGATCAAAACCATGCAAACATAATGAGGAGTAAGAGATAGTTACCAAAATCATGAGGGCAACTCTCCATGTCTCCAAAACAAGGTGGTCCTCCCACCAAACTCCCCTTGAAAGTGATGCATTCAAATTGACCTCTTTAAGTTCGGAACGCATCCACCTCAAGGTACCATCACTCTCACGTCATGCGAGAGCCCACACCTACATCAAATACAATAGGGGTGGTCTTTGGTACCCATACTCTTTTGGGTCCATGGGGGTTAGTTCCTTTCCTAACCCAAACAAATTTAGTTGCTAAATTTACATAATGAACTCTATCATAGCAAAATTTAGCAAGGTGGCCCTTACGTCCACAATGTGTACAAGTGTACACATGAGCATACAATGTGTGATGTGCATGAACGTGCGAAGCATGTGTATGCCGTGGTTTGTGTGCATGCAAAGATGGAACTTGTTTCTTTTGAAACATGGATTCCAAACATGTATGGTTCATGGCACAATGGCTCAAAGTGGAGCCCAAACAATCCATATTCTTCTTTAACAAATTTATATCATTTTCAATTATAGAAGAAGTGTGGCATGCAATAGGTGAGCTAGAATGTGAAGCTACACTAGCATGGCAAACATGAGAATCAATATCATTTTTCAAAGAAACATTTTTCTTTAAAACAATTTCCAATTCCATTGAAATAGAGGCAATTTTTATTTTCAAGGAATCATTCTCTTTTAAACAAAATCAAGTTTTGAAGTTAAAGACTCATTTTTCTTCAAAACATTTTCACAATCATTTTTACTTTTCAAAATCTTGTTTTCATTAAGTGCAAGATCAAGTTGGGATTTAAGTGAGTCACTTTCACTTGAAATCTCATCCCTTTCTTGCAAAACATCCTCAAGTCTAGAAGATAAATTTTTATTTCTTCTTTTAAACCAATATTATCCTTTTTCAAAAGTTTGTATTTTGAAATCAAATTTTCACAATTTTAGCAAGTTCATCATTCATGGCTTGTGCCTCTAAACACTCATTGCAATAGGAACTAGTGCTAGTATCTAGTTGAGATTCCGATTGTACCTCAAGGGAGTCATTCCCTTGGACCATGAAGCAATGTTCGTCGGACTTGTCTCTCCTAGATCTCCTCTTCTTATTGATAAGCGTTGGTAGCTCGAGAGAAGTCAAAATGCTCCATACTGCAAAAGCGGACTCATAGTGAGAAAACACATGTAAATAATCTTTATGAAGAGATGCTCTAAGTGCTTTAGGGCTAGTGCATTGGCCTCTATATGCTTGCTATCACTAAGGTAGGATTCCTTGGTAATGGAAAGGTAAACTTATAACCTATGGCTTTTAAATGCCAACTCATCAAAATCTTCCATGTGTCAATTTTAGAGATATCAAACATAGGAGGGCTATTCATGAGTGCAAACTATATGTGTGCAAATGCAAATGCAAATGTAGATTAGCAAAACCAAGATCACACTCCTAGGTGGTTAAACCTAATATCAGGAGCATAGGCTCTGATACCAATTGAAAGTACACCTAGAGGGGGGGTAAATAGGTGTACCGCTAATCTAATGAACTAAATACGGAAATTAAAACTTAATTGCAACAACACTTAATGCAACCAACGAGTGTAGCCGAATTCCCGGTGAAGGGCTCTGGACTAACTCCTCTTGATTCCTCTGAATAAGAGTTGAGGCGCTATATGAAGCTCTCGTGGTTAAGCACAAGTGAGGCACACAAACACACAAGCATGTATATGATATGGCAATATGAATCAATGCACAAAGTAAAGAGAGAGAAAGTTAGAGTCAATGGATCAAACGCAAATACCAAGATTTGTTTCGAGGTTTGAGCACCCAGCTCTACGTCCCCGCCTTCACACAGAAGGATTTCCGCTAACTCTGTCCACAAAGGACTCCCACACAGGGAACCTCCACCGAGGATTTGGGGCAATACAATAACCGGGAGTACACAACTCCTCTCTTTACAAACACAACCTCTACACTTAGAGGTTAGGCACAAAGCCACCACAAATTGATCACCTCACAACTTGAGGGATGGGCACAAAGCCAACAACCAATCAACCTCTCACTAGAGGGATAGGGCACAAAGCCACCACTCCACAAATCAACCTCTACCCAAGCGGGATAACACAAAGTAGGAGGGTTTACAACTTAGTGATCAAAAGATCACAAACAAATTCTTTTCCCACAAAAACAAAGATCCTATAGAAAGGATAGAATGATGAGCTCAAGTATGAGAAAAATCAAAGGAATGGAAAATAAATACCCAAAGAAAATCCTTGGGAAAAACTAGAAATAAGGATGAAGAAGTTTAACCAAAAACACTTTTCCCAAAAACACTTTTCTTTGATTTCCCAAACCATAGAAAAAACACCAAATAGAATGTGAACTTTAGAGCCAAAAACTTCTTTTTGATTGTTGCGAAAACACTAGTAAGATCAGAAAATAATCTCTTAAAACTTGTTAAAAACTGTTAAGAGAAAACCCAATATATAGCCATTTGAAAAAAACTAGCCGTTGGCAGCAATTATGGTCAGAATTGACCATCCGGTCGACCGGCCGGCCGACCGGCCAACGGTCAAAATTTGACCGTTACCAAGCCCCGGTCGACCGCCCTTACCGAGAGTAAGGGACTTCAGTCGGTCGACCTCACGGTCGACCGCCAAGGCAAGTGGCCTTGTGCACATTTTGTGCACATCCGATCGACCGTTCCGGTCGACCGACTCCTGGTCCGATCGACCGGTCGGTCGACCGCCAGGGCCTGGCAGAAATTGTTTTGGGACTTTAAAAACTTAGTTTTTAATCATCAAATAAATCCCATAAATTCTCTAAAAATCCACAAAAATAGTTTTAGTATGATACTTTGATATACAAACATGTGTGAAAAATTTTAACACATATTTCAAACTTTTTGAACCATTTTTGTGACTTACAAATTTTGTCGAAAACCAAAACTCGTATTTTTCAAAACTTGGATTTTTGAATTGAAAATTCGATTTGTCCAAAACTCATCCAAATACAAAAACATAATATTTAAACAACTTTTAAGGCATGTTGCATATGGATATAAATCCAATATACATGAAAGATATATATATCATAGTTTTTGACAATAATTCCAAAATTAAGTTTTGTTAAAATACAAAACCTAAATACATGAATAGGCATATCAAAATAAGTTTGTCTAAGTATATGAAGCATACATGTATATAGAACAAATCTAATATACATTTAAACCATGTAAACTTGTTTTGATACTATCTATTCATGAAAACCAAGATCGGTTAAACTGAAACCGAAAAATCAAAACATGAAACGTGTGTGTGTTGTGAACTTGAGCATATCACACTATCTAGTCTTTACAATGGATCTAAAAATAAAACTAAACTATGTACCGAGGTCTTCTTGTAGAGCGCCGTCTCCAAGTCGACTCGATCCAAACGTGATCCACCGAGCTTGACTCCAACAAGTGCTAGATATGACTTTGACGCTCGGGCTCTTGAATCACCATGTGAGAAGCTCCAAAACACCTTTGTTGAAGCTAATCACCTACTAATATCTTGGTTAAGTATCTGAAACTAAACATCACAAGATTATTAGTAAACATAACTACATGAGTTAATCATCATCAAAACTAGAGTGGAAGGCCTCTGGGCTAACACAGTGAAGCAGACAGCAGGCCAAATACTGATTTTTGAGGTTGAGTCAGCTCAATACTCAGCCTCGCGTGAGCCCAAGGTGCTAGCCTCACTCCAGAGGCTAAATTATCTAGCTTCGCCCTGAAGCCCTTCAAAGCTCAGTAACGAGCCAAGTGCTAGCTTCGTCTGAAGCTCAACATAGCCGCACAAGGCTAATTTTCTAGTTTCGTCGAAGCCAATAGCTCTAATTAAGAGATTTTAGCCCCATATGCGGAGCTAAACCTAGCCCCTTGCGAGGCTACATGCAGCCTCGCACGAGGCTTTCTATGCCTCTATGAGAGCTGGCCAAGTCAAACCTTTGACCTAGTATTTAGTGGGCTAATCCCACTACGTTAGTGGGGTGAATGCCACTTTAAGTGGGCAGTTACACCTGCCTACTTCGCCCCACGTTTAGTGAAATGGCTGGGTCAATAGGCCATTTTTAGGCTCGCGCGAGCCTGTCTAGCCTTGCATGCGGCTCACATATAGCCTAGCGCGAGCGTTATAGCCTCACGCGAAGCTCAAAATAGCCTTCGGCGTGAGGCTAGCTGACTGTTATCAGTCGTGGCTGAATTCTAGGGGCAATTACACCCTTCCAGAGCTTATAAAAAGCTCATCTGAAAATGAGCTCAGGGATCAGGAGATCAAGAGAGACAAGCAATAAAAGAGAGAGCAGAACAGGAGAGGCAAGAAGGAATCGAGAGAGCTAATAAGGCTACCTTTTCCTTATTTCTCAGAAGCTCCAGAGAATTACTTCTCTAAGTTCAAGGTGTAGATACTTCAAGACCTTCCTTTTTCAAGGAGTCTCCGAAACCAGGCGAGAAGGAATTCCCAAGCAGTAGCATTAGAAAATCGATCGCTCGCATCGTCAACGGGATAAAGTGTCGCAAGCTGATCAGACTCCCACTGACACACTTTCTCAGAAATCTCAGAGGAGATCTACTTGTAATTTTTCTTTTAATTACTTGTAATCTTCTCCTCGATATTTTGTAAGTTTTCCCTTATTGATTTTCAATGGAAAACAAGATGACTCCGCTGGGGAGGTTATTCTCCAATGTTGAGAATCAGGTGTCGTAATGTGACGATCAGACCCGGGTCTATTGTTGAAAATTGGTCTTTAATTTTGACCAAGAGAAGTTTGGACAACTTCTCACTGGGGGTAGCAAAATCTCCTACATGTGCAGCGCAGGAAGGTCAGCGTAGCTAGTGTTCTCTTGGCTACGTCTGGGAAGCAAGTCTCTGTTGAGACTATTGAGGTTCTCCATGAACTTAATTCTGCCTCATGCGACGCTAATTAGGCTTTGCGCAAGCCTAAATTGGCTCTGCGCGATCCTATCACAGTCCCAATTGGGACTAGGTTAGCCCCGCGCCAACGTGTTAGCATTGTGCGCGAGTCTTCAAGGGTTCCATGCGAACCTAAAATAGCCTCTGCCAGGGCTATATGGATTGCAAAGTCCACCCTTGCCTCTCTCAAATCAACTTCCCATGAAGTTAAGATAGTCTTGGATTACAAGACTCCCTCTGCTCCTCAGTTTCGCCTATCCGGCGAGGCTAAAGCTAAAACACTCTGTGCTTACAGTGAGGCTACTGCAACCCCATTTGCCTCAATAACACTGTTGGGCGGTGTTAATGTTGGCCCAGAGGCCCTTCACTCTAGTTTTGATGATGATTAACTCATGTAGTTGTTGTTTACTAATAATCTTGTGATATTTAGTTTTAGATATTTGATCAAGATATTAGTAGGTGATTAGCTTCAACAAAGATGTTTTGGAGCTTTCACATGGTGATTCAATAGCTCGCGTGTCAAGATCGCATCTAGCACTCGGTTGGAGTCAAGCCCGTTGGATCGCGTTTGGGTCGAGTCGACTTGGAGACGGAGTTCTACAAGAAGACCTCGGTTTGTTTAGTTTATAGTTTAGATCTTGTGTTAAAGATTAGATAGTGTTGATATGCTCAAGTTCACAATACACACACAAGTTTAAAGTTTCATGTTTGGTTTTTCGGTTTAACCGATCTTGGTTTTCAAGTCAAAAACATAGATATAATATCTTTTATGTATATTGGTTCTATCCATATACAATATTCTTCAAAGTTATTTCAATATCATGTTTTTGTATTTACATGTGTTTTATATCATGTTTTTGTATTTACATGTGTTTTGTAGAAAACGGTTTTCCATTTCAAAATCCAAGTTTTTGGAAATACGGTTTTTGGTTTAAGGCAAAATTTCAAGAACACAAAAATGGTTCAAATTGCTTATAATATGTGTTGAATTTTAGTCACACATATTTGTATTTAAAGATCTAATAAGAACTGATTTTTATGAAATTTATGTGATTTTATGGGATTTAATCAAAGGTAAACACCCAAATTTTTAATCCCTATAATAGTTGGACCTGGCTGTCTGCCGGTCGACCGGACAGTCAACCAAGCCAGAAGTCGGTCGACCGATGTGCACAGACGTGCATGCAGCCATGGGCTGGTGGGCCGTTCGATCGAGCGGTCGACCCGTCCAGAGAGCTCTGCTCTCTGAAAATGGCCCCGGTCGACCGACCGGTCGACCGGCAGAGAGTTCTGCTCTCTGTATCTAGTTCCAGTCGACCGGCCAGAGAACCGTTGCTCTCTGGTTCCAGGCCCGGTCCACCAGGTGGTCGACCGGTGGCACAACGGTCATAAAAATGACCGTTGGGCCGGTCGACCAGAAGGTCATTTCTGACCTTTCCTGGCTGCCAACGGGCAGAACTTCTGTGGTCTATAAATACCCCACATTTGAGCTGGTTTTAGATAAGTTTTTTCATGAGAAAAAATTCTCATCTTCTTAAGTGTTTAACAACAAGTTTTTAAAAGAGTTTTGGGCTTAAAGATTTTATCTTTATTTGTTTTTAAAAGGGTTGGAAAAATCAAGAAAAGGAGAAGTCTTTGGGATTGGTTTTTTATCTTCATTTCTATAGCTATTCTAGAAGTTTTTCCAAGAGTATTTCATTGTGATTTTGATTTCCAAACTCTTTGTTTTCTCACACTTGAGCTATCATATCTATCCTATCTATAGGATCTTATTTAGTGAGAAAATTGGTTTGTGGTTTGTTGAAACCACCAAGTGTTGTAAACCCTTATCCTTGCTTGGCTTTGTGCCTTTCCCTCTAAGTGTAGAGGAGGTTTGTGCAGTTAGGTTGTTGGTATCCCTCTAAGTGTAGAGGTGATTGAGTTTGTTGGTATCCCTCTAGTGAGGGTTCATCTTGTGTTGGCTTTGTGCCTAGCCTCGTGTGTAGAGGTTGTTGGTGTTTGAGAGAGGAGTTGTGTACTCCAAAAGTTGTATTACCCAATCCTCAGTGGAGGTTCCCTGTGTGGGAAGTCCTGTGTGGACGCTATAGTGGAAATCCTTCTGTGTGAAGGCGGGATGTAGAGCTGGGTGCTCGAACCTCGAAATATATCTCGGTGTTTGCGATTGATCCACTATCTCTAAACTCTCTCTCTTATTTACCTTGCATTAATTCATATTGTTCATTCATACTTATATGCATGGTATTGCTTGTGTGTGTCCATACTTGTGTTCAACCAAGAGAGCTTCAAATAGCACCTCAACTCTTATTTAGAGGAATTTAGAGGAGATAGTTCAGAGCTCTTCACCGGGAATTCGGCTATACTCTTTGGTTACACTAAGTGTGTTACAATTTGTTTTTAATTTCGCATTATTTGTCATTAGATTAGCCATACACTTATTCACCCCTCTCTAGGTGTACTTTCAGTTAACCTGCCGCATGCGAGGCTAAAACCAGAGCACATGTGCGTGCTAACAGTGTCTCTGATCTAGCATCGCGCTCAGCACCAAGTGCTAAAATACTCTGTCACGAGGCTAGAGGTAAAGCACGACAGAGTGCTAATAGCGAGACTCTCCGGATTCCGGTGATTGAGTTTCAGAAGACTAACTTCTCAAAACCCCATTCCCCGCGAAACCCATGGAAAAATCTTTTAGAAATTGTACCAAGGAATGAAGGAACCATAGGAGATTGTGAAACAATATGAGTCATTCATATTTCATCAAGCATCATCTCAAAACCTATAAAAGCTAATGTACCAGTTGCCAAGTAAATTGCTGCAAATGGGTGTCGCATTCAATGAATAATTTCTCTACTTTATTATCCCGTTGTAATGTAAATTGTCCCCAAGAATGAATTCTATTGCAGAACATGAAGCATAATTCACACAGATCTTCCCAATTCCAAATTCAAGGCCAATTCAAACACTCTCTCAGCGATTTTCAGGTCGGGTTTGTGCTGGACAAATTCTTTCTTTTTCTAAATTTTTTTTTTGTTTTAATCAAGTTCCACAACAGAACTAGTGGTTCACTATTGATTGTTATTGGTCAGGATTGTGACAGAAGAATATGGTGCAGATGACGTGTTTGATGAAATTTCTCAACAAGCACGGGATGGAAAGTTGTCCATGGAAAGGTGATTCAGATAGTCGTTGCTGCCATGACTGATGACAGTGTTGAAAGCTTATACAGTGAGATCTTGCTTTAATCCTATGCATACTGACTATGATATATTTCTTATATTACAATGATAACAGTCTTAATTCTATGGATTATATGAACAAAACTAGTCTTATTCAAAAAAATACACATTTAGTGCTAGTACTCTACATCTGCAGCCCACATGAACTAAATCTTTTGACTTGTAATTTGTGTAGCACATACATGATACTGGATGTGGGTGCGATATGACACCCTACCGACAAAGCGATATGGCAAATTTTAGAAAAAGAAGATATAGATAACATGGATATAAGAAAAAAAATCTATACACACACGCGCACACAACAGAACACACAAATACATGATCCACATACATGACGCACAAATACAGATATGGGATAAGATATGATTTGGATATGCAAATATAACAAATCTTGAAATGGATGTCGGTAAGATACGATACCATAATGACACATGACAAATTTCTTAAACTAGGACAAAGCATGGATACAAGAAAAAAATTATATAGATGCACATACACAACACACAACACTCATACATAATGCATGGATATGGATGAGATATGATACGAATGACAACAGTACGACATGGATACAAGAAAAATTCTATAGAAGCAAACACACAACACATTCACACATGATGCATTGATGTGGATGAGATATCATTAGAAAGATATCAAAATCATCATTAGAAAGATGTATTTATATATTTTATTTGAATTGTTTGCTTTTACCTATGTACTTGGGACAAATGGCTTAGTTGTTGTTGTTTGCTTTTACCTATGTATTTCTCTTGCTATTTATTTTTTTGATATACTGCTTCTTATTGTGCACTCTTTATTGCTCTTCACTGGTCCACATTTTGGAGAAGCACGAGATAAGGATCTGTTTGATACTAAAATATGAAGGGATCAACTAGTGACTGAAATTAACTCGACCTATAAGCTTACAAAAATGCTTAACAGTTGTCTGAAGCTATGCTATAGAGAACCAAAAAGATGACGCCTTGGTGTAAACCACCACAGTACCATCACAATCCCATGGTGCCCACACATGGTTGAACTTTCGGCAGGTCCAAATGGGGAAGAGATTTGTGTATTTGCAACGGCATTTCATTTTTATTCTCACTGCAATGTGGGGTTAAAGGTTTATAAGTTAACCAATTAGAAATTATGAAAGATTTTAAGATTGGTTTTGTGTCAAAGCTAATACAAAAGACAAATGCACAATGATCGCCCAAGACAGTCTTGAACTAAAACCTCCTGGTAGCTACTGTGTCAAATTATTCAATTTTTTTTTTTGGTTGAGCTTGATGACTTTTAGGAAAGAATTGGTTGCAATATCTAGTGAAGTGGGTCTGCCAGTGTTCCACCAGTCACAATAACATTTTCAAGTTCAAATTCATCCTCAAGTTTTCTTTTACTAAATCCTTCATTGAATTAATTCTATGGTGATCTATGCACACACTTCATCTATACAGTCATTGAAGATGTATAGAATGTTTGCATATATTATTCACTAAGCATCCTAGACCTTTTTTGATATTAGTCATAAAATGTTATGAGCACAGATCAAAGGTGATATATTTGTTTGCTTTGTTATTTCCTTTAGTTATTGCCTTTCCAAGCACAATGTTGCTTCTAGATATTATTGCAAGTCCAATTACTTCATTCCTTTTGGGGAAACCACTCTTTTAATTTTTTGACCTTATTTCTTCAAAACTGGCCACTTCTTTGCTTAGGACTTACAACTACTATCTCTCTCCTATATACAATTAATCAACCGCCAATCACAATTTTACAAAAATATTTACATAATAGAAACAACCACATGGTGCATATTGGGTGATTATTTGAACAGATTACAGCGTTGTAGGTGGCATCCCTGCTACAGTACCATGACAAAGAGGGCAAGTGGAATCAGAATAAAGCCACATATCAATACATGGTGCATGAATAAGTGCTTGCATCCTGGCAGCTGCCTCACTTCCTCTCAACCTCCATAAAATCCGTTAGACAAACCGAACATTCTGTGTCATCGGCTTGATCTTTTCTATACTTGGACACCAGAATCAGCTCCTGAGATTGACCACTTGCAATGGCTCCAGGATGAAACAAACTCCGAAAATTTTTGAACAAATCGGTGTGGCAAACAGCAAGCAAATGTGAAGATATTTGAGACTACAAGAAAGATGGAGATCTCTGCCACAGATACTGCAAAGTAGTAGTAATTAGGGGATGCGTTATGCTAAGAGGATTTGGAATTGGCAATTGTAGAGGTAAATTTCTCGGGTTATGGTAGAAAACTCTTTGTGGAGAATTTGAATATGAGGTTACTTGGTTCCTCCATCTATAAATAGAGTAGATCGTTGAAGAAGCATGCCCATCTTCTCAAGAGTTTTTTGCCCCCAAACTTCTTGTTATGGTAGAAAACTATGCCATTCTTCTTCTTCGTCTGATGGAGGAAGGAGGAAGGAGAGAGGGAGGACGGAGATGGTGGAGACGGCTGGTGCAATACATCAGTTTTCGCAATGATCTTGTCCCAAAACATCAATTTTCGTGACAAGATCCTGCTGCTTTGACTTGATTGCTCATCTGATGTTAGATCGGGTAAAATCAAGTGTTGGCCCAAAGGCCTTCCACTCTAGTTTGATGATGATTAACTCATGTAGTTATGTGTACTAATAATCTTGTGATTTTAGTTTCAGATCATTAACCAAGATATTAGTTGGTGATTAGCTTCAACAAGATGTTTTAGAAGCTTTCACATGGTGATTCAAGAGCCCAAGCAACAAGATCATATATTGCACTCATTGGAAGTCAAGCTCGGTGAATCAAGTTTTGGATCGAGTCGGCTTGGAGACGGCGCTCTACAAGAAGACATCGGTACCATAGTTGAGTTTGTGTTTTAGATCCATATGTAAAAATTAGAATAGTATGATATGCTCAAGTTCACAATACACACACGTTTCATGTTTTGGTTTTCGGTTTTTGGTTTAACCGATCTTGGTTTGCATGAATAGATATTATATCAAAACAAGTTTACATGGTTTAATGTATATTAGATTTGTTCTATATACATGCATGCTTCAACTATTTAAAGAAACTTAGTTTGATAGTCTATTTCATGTGTTTTATGTTTTGGTATTTCTAACAAAACATATTTTTGGAATTAAAGTAAAAACATGGATATATATATGTTTCTTGTATATTGGATTATATCCATATGCAACATGCTTCAAAGTATTTAAATATCATGGTTTTGTAATTGGATGAGTTTTGGACAAAACGTATTTTCTATTCAAAAATCCAAGTTTTAGAAAATACGGTTTTTGATTTTTGGCAAAATTTCTATAACACAAAAATGGTCCATATTGTTTGAAATTTGTGTTGAAATTTTTAACACAAGTTTATATTTCAATGTAAAATGATAAAACTATTTTTGTATAATTTTAGAGATTTTTATGGGAATTTTTAGGATTAAAAATCACCTGTTTTTCTGACCTGAACAGCTGCTGCCAGGCTAGGTCGGTCGACCGGACGGTCGACCGTACCAAGTAGCCGGTCGACCGTAGCGGTCGACCGACGTGCACGGATACGTGCACGCTGGGTTACCCTTTAGCCGGTCGACCGCAGGTCGACCGACTGAGAGCAGGTTGCTCTCGGGTTGCTCCCGGTCGACCGAGCGGTCGATCGGCTAGAGAGCCGTTGCTCTCTGGTTCTGGGGCCGGTCGACCGGTAGCTGCCAGCGGTCAAATGTGACCATTGGACGGTCGACCGACCGGTCGACCGGTAGTTCATTTCTGGTAGTTTCTGCTGCCAACGGCTATATTTTTCTGGGGGCTATAAATACCCCATTAATGGCCTGTTTTCCAAAAAGATTTTTGGACGAATTTTCTGAGCTTTCTCTAGTGTTTTCACAGCAATCAAAAGAAGTTTTTGGGCTTTAATTGAACAATCCATTTGGTGTTTTTGCTAGGGTTTGAAAAATCAAGAAAGGGTTTTTGGGAAAAGATTTTGATTCAACTTCTTCATCTTGGTTTCTAGTTTTTCCCAAAGATTTTCTTTGAGTTTTTGATTTTCATTCCTTTGGTTTTCTCCACACTTGAGCTACATCTACTATCTTATTCTATAGGATCTTTGTGTGGGAAAAGAAATTATTTGTGGTTGTTTGTTAGACCACTAAGTTGTAAACCCCTAAATTTGCTTGGCTTTGTGCCTTTCCCTCATTGTGTTGAGGAAGTTGTGCAAGTGGGTTGTATCCCTCAAGTTGTGAGATGATCCTTGTGTTGCTTTGTGCTAATCCCTCAAGTTGTGAGGTGATTGTTTGTTGGCTTGGAGTTGTGCCTCAAGGAGGAGGTTGTGTTTGTAAGGAGAGGAGTTGGGTACTCCTTGTAATTGTTATTGCCCCAAATTCTTTGTGGGAGTCCTTTGTGGACAAGCTAGTGGACTTTAAATCCTTCTGGGTGAAGGCGGGGATGTAGAGCTGGGTGCTCGAACCTCGAAACATATCTTGTTGTTTGAGCTTGATCCCTTGACTCTTACTCTCTCTTTACTTTGTGCCTTGCATCATTTCATATTGATCATTCATACTTATATGCTTGGCTTGGTTGTGTGCATCACTTGTTGCTTGCATCTTGTGTAATTGCAAATAGTTTTTAAATTCCGCATTAAGTTCACTAGATTAGCATTATCACCTATTCACCCCTCCTCTAGGTGATTTCAATTGGTATCAGAGCCTACGCTTCTGATATTTAGGTTTAACCACCTAGGAGTGAGATCTTGGTTTGCTAATCTTCATTTGCATTTGCACACATATAGTTGCACCTATGGATAGCCCTCCTATGTTTGATTTTTCTAGACATGATATTTGGAAGGCCAAGATGAGTAGTCAATTAAAAAGCCTAGGACATCTAGTTTATCAAGCCACTACTCAAGAATCCTACCCAAATGCTAGCAAGCATAAAAAGGCAAATGCATTAGCACTTAAGACACTTAGAGCATCTCTTAATGAAGATCTTTTACATGTGTTTGATCATTATGATTCGGCTTTTGCAGTTTGCAGCATATTGACTTCTCCCGAGCTTCCAAGGATTATTAACAAGATAAGGAGATCTAGGAGAGACATGTCCGACGAGCATTGCCTCATGGTCCAAGGGAAGAACTCCCTTGAGATACAATCGGAATCTCAACTAGATGATTGCTCTAGTTCCTATTGCTATGGTTGTTTAGAAGCTCAAACCTTAAATATGGAACTTGCCACAAAGCTTGAAAAATTCTTGAAAAAATATGAACTTTTGAAAAAGAAGAACTTTGATTTAAAAGAAGAAATGAAGGATTTGTGCTCAACTTTTGAATTGATTTTGCAAGAGAAGGAGAGATTACTAGTGAACGTGACTCACTAAGATCTCAACTAGACCTTGCCCTAAAAGAGATTGATATTTTGAAAAGCAAAAATGATTGTGATGATGTTGTGAAAAACAATGAGGTTTTATCTTCTAAATTAGATTTTGTTTTAAACGATAACCTTGTTTTGAAAAATGAAATTGATTTTATTACAAAAGAATTGGATTTTATTTTAAAGAAAAATGAATCTTTAAAAATTGATATAGATTCACATGTTTGCCATGCTAGTGTAGCTTCACCTAGCACATCTTTTGCATGCTCCACTTTATCTTCTAGTATTGAAAATGACATAAATGTTTTGAAGAAAAGTGTAGATTGTTTGGGCTCCACTTTGAGCCAATGTGCTTTGGATCATACACGCTTGGAAACCTTGGTTCGTAAGAAACAAGTTCCATCTTTGCATGCACACCCTCCACGGCATACACATGCTCATCATGGTCACAAACTCCACACTATGTATGCTCATGTGTACACGTGTACACATTATGGTCGAAAAGGCCATCTTGTTAGATTTTGCTATGATCGTTTACATGATGAAAATTTAGCATGTAATCTTGTTTGGGTTAGAAAAGATATTAACCCCCGTGGACCCAAAAGAAAATGGGTACCAAAGACCACCCCTTTGATTTTTGATGTAGGTGTGGGCTCTCGCATCACATGAGAGTATTGGTGCCTTGAGGTGGATGCGTTCCAAGCTTAAAGAGAACCATTTTTGGACGCATCACTTTCAAGGAAGGTTTGGTGGGAGGACCACCTTGGTTTGGAGAACTTGAGAGGAGCCTTGATCGGTTTTGATATCTCTAACTCCCATTTATATTTACATGCTTTTCATGTTCATCTATTTATAGCATGTCATATTTTATTGTTCATTATGCTTATGTCATGTTGATTAGATTAGTGTTATACATGTTTAGTTACTTGAGACACCCATGTTTAATATGGACTTATCTTTGTGTTCTCACCTTGTTTTTAAACTATATGTATGCTCTAAATCTAATGCACATGCATATACATAATGATCATATGAATGTTTATGATGTTTTGTTTTGATGACTCATGTTTTATTTAGTATGTTGAATGCCATGTTTATTAGACCTTTGACATGCATGTATAACTTTTGAGATCACCCATGTTTAGATGGACCCATTTGTTGTGTTCTCACCATTCGTTTAGCTATTATGTATATCATGATTCTAATAGCATGTGGATTTACTTCATGATCATTTTTATGTCTATCATGTTGATTTATGTGTCGTTTTATGCTTCACGTTTTGGATATACGTTTAGATGTTAGTTTTCATGAAAACTAAGATTTATACTTGTACATAGAATGGGCCACAAGTAACTCATTTTATGTTTGTGCTTGAATGCCTATTTGTACCCATTAGATGTGCTAGTATAGTCTAGTTTTGATGATTCATGCATTCTAACTTGTATTCCTCATTTTGGATATGTTTCTATGATCATGTGTTTTAACTTCATGTATATGTCTATCTTGTCCAAACTATTGATTATACATATACATCCTTTGAGCCACGTGCCTTCATGCATATACTTTTGTGGACTCATTATGTTTAAGATATGTATATATACTTTAGTTTGTACATGACATACATATGCCTTGGAGTTTAAATCGTTTTGATGATTTTCATATTTTTAGGTAATTTCAATTGCTATCTAGTTTTTCATGTTTTCATGTTTTTAAGGAATTCCACATGAGCTTAATTGAATATTTTCATGTTGATATGTGTCACATTATACTTGTACACTCACTTTATTAGTTTACTCATGATTTGTTTTCATGAGACTATGATATGGGCTTTATGGACTTTGAGTGTTTAGTGATCATGTGATTTACATGTGTTTCATGAAAAATAATTTTGTTTTATTCCTTTCTTGAAGGATTTCGTACTAGTTTAAAATCTTTTTTCCATTTAACTAGTTTGTATTCTTCACTTTGGTAAAGATTTTCAAACATACTACATTTTCAAACCTATTTTTGAAAACCCCTACCTTCAAAGGGCGGTTGGATGGGCGATCATGCTCATGTATGCTTTATTGTGAAAATCATTTTAAACTTGAACATGAATGGGAGGATAGGAATTATGAGATATACACTTGATCTTATTGTTGTTTCAATTGGTATCATTGAATTCTTTCAATTGGTATCAATCTTGACTTTTCTTGTATACTCATATATTTTTATGTATGTATGCTTACATTTCAAATTGTATCAATTTCAATTGGTATCAAACCTTTCATACATATATATTTTGTTTATGCTAGAGCTTGAGTTTCAACTTTGTTTCAATTGATTTAGCTTTCAATTGGTATCTTAATTCGAGCCTACGCATTGTTTTGTTGGTATTTCATAAAGGGGGAGAAAATTTGATTTTGTATTTCAATTGGTATTTTGTTCCCTTACTTTATGATAGAAAATAATAATTTCAATTGGTATCTTATGTTTTAAAGAATAATAATTTCAATTGGTATTAAGATTTATGTTTAGAAATTCAAAATTTGTAATGTTTAATTTCAATTAGTTTACTTATCAATTGGTATCAAGATTTTTGTTTTTCAATTGGTATAGTTTCACTTTTTATTGGTATCAATATGCACTTCCTTGACACATTTTTTAATTGGTATCATATTTGATTTTAGACAAAAAGGGGGAGAACATCCCTTGATTGATTCTTTGTTTTGAATAAAAAGAAGAGAAGAATATGCTTTTTTATTAGTTTTGTTTTGTCTTTAACCCCTTTGTTGATGATTGACAAAAGGGGGGAGAAGAATTTGAGTTTATATGCATCTTATTTAGTATGCATGTTTTACGTTTTTATTAAAGTTCAATTGGTATCAAAAGCATCATTTAAAGAACATATGTTTATTTTTGCTATCAAGAGCTTCATTAGTTTTGTTTTGCAATTGGTATCAAGATCTTGTTTGAAAATTTACTTGTTTTATTTAATTAGTATCTAGAGCATGTTTATTTGTTTTTGAAAATTTCATTGGTATCTAGAGCCTTTTATTGTTTATGCATATCTATGCATGTTTCATGTTTCATATTCATTGCATATTTATGTTTATTTGTTTATGCATGAGTTAAGGGGGAGCTTCTTTGAAGCTTAACTTTAATCCATGTATAAATAACTCTATGAGTTTTGTCATCATCAAAAAGGGGGAGATTGTTGGCCCAAAGGCCTTCCACTCTAGTTTTGATGATGATTAACTCATGTAGTTATGTGTACTAATAATCTTATGATTTTAGTTTCAGATCATTAACCAAGATATTAGTTGGTGATTAGCTTCAACAAGATGTTTTGAAAGCTTTCACATGGTGATTCAAGAGCCTGAGCAACAAGATCATATATTGCACTCATTGGAAGTCAAGCTCGGTGAATCAAGTTTTGGATCGAGTCGGCTTGGAGACGGCGCTCTACAAGAAGACATCGGTACCATAGTTTGAGTTTGTGTTTTAGATCCATATGTAAAAATTAGAATAGTATGATATGCTCAAGTTCACAATACACACACGTTTCATGTTTTGGTTTTCGGTTTTTGGTTTAACCGATCTTAGTTTGCATGAATAGATATTATATCAAAACAAGTTTACATGGTTTAATGTATATTAGATTTGTTCTATATACATGCATGCTTCAACTATTTAAAGAAACTTAGTTTGATAGTCTATTTCATGTGTTTTATGTTTTGGTATTTCTAATAAAACATATTTTTAGAATTAAAGTCAAAAACATGGATATATATATATATATATGTTTCTTGTATATTGGATTATATCCATATGCAACATGCTTCAAAGTGTTTAAATATCATGGTTTTGTATTTGGATGAGTTTTGGACAAAACGTATTTTCTATTCAAAAATCCAAGTTTTAGAAAATACGGTTTTTGGTTTTTGGCAAAATTTCTATAACACAAAAATGGTCCATATTGTTTGAAATTTGTGTTGAAATTTTTAACACAAGTTTATATTTCAATGTAAAATGATAAAACTATTTTTGTGTAATTTTAGAGATTTTTATGGGAATTTTTAGGATTAAAAATCACCTGTTTTTCTGACCTGAACAGCTGCTGCCAGGCTAGGTCGGTCGACCGGACGGTCAACCGTAACAAGTAGCCGGTCGACCGTAGCGGTCGACCGACGTGCACGGATACGTGCACGCTGGGTTACCCTTTAGCCGGTCGACCGCAGGTCGACCAACTGAGAGCAGGTTGCTCTCGGGTTGCTCCCGGTCGACCGGCCAGAGAGCCGTTGCTCTCTGGTTCTGGGGCGGTCGACCGCCCGGTCGACCGGTAGCTGCCAGCGGTCAAATGTGACCGTTGGACGGTCGACCGACCGGTCGACCGGTAGTTCATTTCTGACAGTTTCTGCTGCCAACGGCTATATTTTTCTGGGGGCTATAAATACCCCATTAATGGCCTGTTTTCCAAAAAGATTTTTTGGACGAATTTTCTGAGCTTTCTCTAGTGTTTTCACAGCAATCAAAAGAAGTTTTTTGGGCTTTAATTGAACAATCCATTTGGTGTTTTTGCTAGGGTTTGAAAATTAAGAAAGGGTTTTTGGGAAAAGATTTTGATTCAACTTCTTCATCTTGGTTTCTAGTTTTTCCCAAAGATTTTCTTTGAGTTTTTGATTTCCATTCCTTTGGTTTTCTCCACACTTGAGTTACATCTACTATCTTATTCTATAGGATCTTTGTGTGGGAAAAGAAATTGTTTGTGGTTGTTTGTTAGACCACTAAGTTGTAAACCCCTAAATTTGCTTGGCTTTGTGCCTTTCCCTCATTGTGTTGAGGAGGTTGTGCAAGTGGGTTATATCCCTCAAGTTGTGAGGTAATCCTTGTGTTGCTTTGTGCTAATCCCTCAAGTTATGAGGTGATTGTTTGTTGGCTTGGAGTTGTGCCTCAAGGAGGAGGTTGTGTTTGTAAGGAGAGGAGTTGGGTACTCCTTGTAATTGTTATTGCCCCAAATCCTCGGTGGAGGTTCCCTTTGTGGGAGTCCTTTGTGGACAAGCTAGTGGACTTTAAATCCTTCTGGGTAAAGGCGGGGATGTAGAGCTGGGTGCTCGAACCTCGAAACATATCTTGTTTGCGCTTGATCCCTTGGCTCTTACTCTCTCTCTCTTTACTTTGTGCCTTGCATCATTTTATATTGATCATTCATACTTATATGCTTGGCTTGGTTGTGTGCATCACTTGTTGCTTGCATCTTGTGTAATTGCAAATAGTTTTTAAATTCCGCATTAAGTTCACTAGATTAGCATTATCACCTATTCACCCCCCCCCCCCCTTCTAGGTGATTTCATCAAGTTCTTAGCTTGGTGCTCTGAGATCTCTCCTGTCGGTGAATGAGACCTAAGTGGGGACTGTCCTGGATAGTAGCGGAGGTTGAGCCGATTCCATTGTCGTCTTTCATGTCTTCCAGTCTTCACTTCTGGCTAGATCATGTCGCACTGACCTTTGGAGATTCTTCTCTTAAGGCGAGGCATGGGAAAGAAGCACAGGGGGTGCCCTCGGATGCCGCCGATGAAGCATTTCTTCTTGGGAGTTTTAACCTCTTGCTCGGGATGGAGGGTCAGTAATGTAATGCCATCACTGTCTTGTACATCCTGGAGGAATCCATCTGGTTGTCTTAGAGGCGTGTTCTGGTTGGAAGTAAGAGGTTCTTCATCTAGAGAATTTCTAATTTTTCGTGCAGGAACCTCCCTGGGCTTTCCTCAGGATCTGCGGAAGGTGGCGTGAATAATAGGATCTCATCCGTGTGAAGTGTTCCCCGAAAGGCAAATTTTTGTTTACTTCAGCATCGGGAACTTATTCGGTGGGTCTGGACGAGTAGGGCGGGTTGTCTGTATTTTCTTTCAGAAAAGCAAATACAAATGTGTGATAAATCTTGTATTACTCTTGTTAGATGTAACCAAGTGTGTATTTAAATGGATGTAATCAGAAAGCTTTATAATAAAAGTATTAATTTTTAATGAAAATGTTGTTTGGATCTTGCCTGGTTTTGTTTACCATTACATTCGTCCAGAATTGGATGTCTACTCGACGAGTTTGCTTTGACTCCTAGATGTTTGGTACTGGGTAGGCATGTAGTTTCCTAGTGGGTATTAGTTCCACAATAGTATCTGCAAATTTTATCCTCCGAGTGAGGAAAATCTCAGCTACGGAGTTGAGCTTCCAAGAGGGAAAATCCCTACAACAGAGTCGGGTTTGCATTCTCTTCCGAGTGAGGAAAATTCCATCAACGGAGTTGCGAAGCCGAGAGTCTGGGAGGGAAAATCCCTGCAGCAGAGTCTGATCTCTGAGTGGGACAAATCCCACAGGGGAGTGTCTTGGAGAGACGTAGAGGAGCCTGTGTTGTCGTCTCCGAGTAGGAGATCCCATCTCGGGATGAGCATTGAAAGTAATTAGGATGTGCATACAAGCATACAATAAGATGTTAAATAAAATATTAGATATGAATGTGGGCAAATATGGTTTTATGAGCTTAGCTAATGGATTCATGAAACTAGTACATCGAGAGAATAATCTAAATAAGGAAACTCTCATAGATATACCAGCTATTGACCGAGCATATACAACTCGAATTACCTCAGACTAATCTATCATGAAGCACATTCAAACTTTGAAATCATACCTGAAGCTTTTGTTCTCAGGAGAGCATACCTATAGCTTTTCGTTCTCAGGAGAATAATTAGACTTATGACCATACAAGACTGATACTTCGAGGGAATAATCCAAATAAGAAAACTCTCATAAATATACCTTGTTTCGTATGCAGTCATAGTCTCGTTGGACCAGTAAAAAATTGGTCTGATGTGGGGGTATCACCATCAACAGATTGGATGATGCATCTGTCCAGGATAGAGGCCCTTATATGATAACGATCTGATACCTCTAACATAGGAGTAAACCCATCAACGGAGTTGTCCTTTTATGTGGAGGATATCCCATCATCGGAGCTGTCTCCCGAGTGGGGGCAGTCCCATCATTAGAATTGTAATACACTATTTGAGTATTACCAAAAATAATAATAATAATAATAATATAATAAAAATGGTAACTTATATGCTGGCGCTAGGGATCGAACTCAGGTCCCCAACAAGGGAGAGGAGAGAGTAAATCATAATGTCACATTGGCGTGTAATCCAAAAGCACTCAAATTTAAATTTGAACCTAATAAACTAGTCAACCTATAATTTTCAAATCTAAACCGAATTTTCTCAAGTTAGCAATCTTCAATCCTTATCTAAACTACTAAACCAAGCAATCTAAACCTAACTAAAATTCAGATTTCTAAGATATCTAATAACCTATATAAAAACCCAAACTCTTTCTCTTTTCTCCTACCTTAAATGAAAACCCAAATCCAAACTCTCCCCACTTCTTTTTTCCCTTTTCTCCTCAAGCGGATCGTGAATGAAAAGGGGTTTCGAGGTACAGGGATTAAAAAACAAATTAGGAGGAATAACTCAAGTAAGTATATCTAAATTGTGAATTTAATTTCAATTTTTAAAAATAAATTAAATTAGAACCACAAAAATAATTTATTAATTTCAGCAATCTTCTACTCAACTTATCTATGCCCTCCGTCAGAACTCACCGTAATATATTTAATGGTTCCTAGAAACTTACCTAATATAATTTTTGTATAATCATTATTTTAATAGCCCACAAAGCCTTGATTTGAACAAATCAAATCCAAGTAAGTAAATCAGTTTTCTTAATTAATATGATACAAATAGTTTTTTCAATATCATCATGTCTATTCAAGGGTCATCTATGAAATTTTTATACATCAAAACCAATTCAAAATCCAATTAAAATACATGTGAGAATGTACAAATACATATCTAAATTTACACACTTTTAAAATTTCTACAATTTGAAATTTCAAAAAAATAAATAAATAAACTTATCGCTGGCCGAGAGCAGCTCGGCCACTACACAGACCAAGCTGGTTTGTGCAGTGCCAGGCCAGCCGCCCGAGCCTGGCCTGGCCGGGCTGGGTTGCGCACGGGGGGCAGGCCTCTTGTGCAGCTGTTCCCCAAAAAAACAATTTATTTTCTGCAAATGGTAGAGGCCCACAAGCCTGTTTTCAGCCCAGCTCTGCTTGGGCTGCATATTCGGGAACCAATGCCGCACAACAGAACCCGACCCAACAGAAAAATTCAGACTCATTAATATGCAGAAATTAATTAAAATAATTAGTTAAAAATATCAAAAAAATAGAGAAAAATATTAATAACAGTCTACAATACTTCTACTTTCTATGATAAAATTTTCAGAGAAATAGCAATATAAACTAAGTCAGATTACCACCTTTAAAGTCAGTTTTCCTTAATGAAAAATTCAAACCCGTTAAAAATTTAATGTTATAAAGTCTTTAAAAACCCAACAAAAGAAAACTTAAAATTGGTCAAATTAAACCTATTAATTTCATGTAATCCAGAGGATTATATTCCCAATCTTAAGCTAATTAATCAAGATTTTAAAAAAAGATCCTAACAATTTCTATTGAAATAATTTATGTAGATTTATCGGGATCTTAGGATTTCAGTGCTTTGAATTGTGATCTAGTTCAGGTGAATGTTTTTTCCTCCTTCAGTTAAACAAGAATTTTTGGTGATAAATGATTTTATCTAGTTATGTAATTATGTTATAAAAGTGATTTAAATAATTAAGTTAGTTTTTTGGTATTTAGAATTTTATAGTATCATGAATTACCTTCATGTATTACCTGTAGTATATTGATGTATTCTTATATGTAATAAAGTTCACTTGTTCTTAGTGATAAACTTATATGATCACTACATGACATCGGTTAGGATCTTGCCACTAAAACTCACCGGGATGACATTTGTGACATTTATCTTATGACCATCATGTCCATGTTATCTAACTACTGGGAAAAATATTGTTATACGGTAACAACCTCGTCTTACTTATCATGTTCACCGACATATATATCCTGTTATACATATATCACGATTTCACTTTTGATGTTATTGTTATCATTACCGAGTTATCCTAGTAATTTTAGGTAACATGTACATTTAGTAATCTTGATAACTAATGACATGATATTAAACAACTTATACTGGGATTGGAGAAATTAATGGAGGAGACAGCGTCTGTATTTTGGGTGGACCTAGGATTTAGATTGCGCAGTCAAAAGAGGGTTCCATTGCAGGGTTTCCGGGGGTGACTGACACTCCGTCCTGTTCTTGTTCCTGTTATGCGTGTTATACATGTTACCTGACCTGTTATACATGTTCCTGATTACCTTCTGGATCTATACCCGCACAACAAAACCCGACCAACAAAAAAATCCAAACTCGTTAACCTGCATAAAATAATTAAAATAATTAGTTAAAAATATCAAAAAATAGAGTAAAATATAAATAACAGTCTACAATACTTCAACTTTCTATGATAAAATTTTCAGAGGAATAGCAACATAAATTAAGTCAAATTACCCCCTTTATAGTCAGTTTTCCTTAATGAAAAATTCAAACCTATTAAGAAATTTAATATTATAAAGTCTTCAAAAACCCCACAAAAGAAAATTTAAAATTGGTCAAATTAAACCTATTAATTTCATGTAATCTAGAGGATCATATTGCCAACCTTAATCTAATTAATCAAGATTTAAAAAAAGATTCTAACAATTTCTATTGAAATAATTTATGTAGATTTATCGGGATCCTAAGATTTCAGTACTTTGGATTGTGATCTAGCTCAGGTAAGTGCTTTTTCCTCCTTCAGTTAAACAAGAATTTTTGTGATAAATGATTTTATCTAGTTATGTAATTATGCTAGAAAGGTGATTTAATTGATTAAGCTAGTTTTCTAGTATTTAGAAATTTTATAGTTTCATGAATTACCTTTATGTATTACCTGTAGTATATTGATGTATTCCTATATGTAAAAAAGTTCACTTGTTCTTGGTAATAAACCTACATGTTCACTACATGACATCGGTTAGGACTTTGCCACTAAAACTCACCGGAATGACATTTGTGACATTTATCTGATGACTATCATGTCCATGTTATCTAACTACTGGAAAAATATATTATACGGTAGAAACCTCGTCCTGCTTATCATGTTCACCGACATATATATCCTGTTATACATGTATCACGATTTCACTTTTGTTGTTGTTGCTGTTATCATTACCGAGTTATCCCAGTAAATTTAGGTTTAAATGACATGATATTAAACAACTTACACTGGGATTAGGGAAATTGATGGAGGAGACAACGTCTATATTTTGGGTGGACCTAGGATTTAAGTTGCACGGCCGAAAGAGGGTTCCACTGCAGGGTTCCCAGGGTTGAATGACACCCCGTCCTATTCTTGTTCATGTTATGCATGTTTTACATGTTACCTAACCTGTTATACATGTTCCTGACTACCTTGGGTAGGGCCCGGTTCAGCGCCAGGAGTCTGGACCGTGGTCCCAGGTATGTACGGGACCCACATAAAACACAGATAATGTCTCCAACCAATCAGTTCAATAACTGAGGATCTCGATTGGCACGTGTAGTAGGCGTAGTATGGGATGCGTCTATTACATGTGACAATTGGTGTTCGCTGACATAATTAATAATGAAAAACTGAACTCTCACACTGGCGTTATAAATTGAACCAACATATGTATGTATCTTATGATAGACATTTGATTATACTCGTGACCTGATGTACACCTGACTTTATCACTGACTGGCTTAGTTACTATTCATTTATTATTTGACATGTTATTCCAACATTATCATGAATATTTTTCTTTCATAATATGCTTACACATTACATAATGTGCACCTTTCCTTTTTATTTTACTACTCACTAGGTCGCTTATTGACGACCCTGAGTTTGTTATGCTCAGATCCAGATTCGAGGACATTGCAGGACCAGGAGTACTTTGAGCGCGTTACAGATCTCCAGTAGACCATCCTTAGTTTATTTCGTGAAGACGTTTTTGTATTTTTGGTTATAATTTTGTTATGCTTATAATAAGTGAACTTTAAGACATTATTGTACTTGTTTTTTAATGCTGAAATAAATTATGGACTTTATGTTTTGATTTAATGCATTGAGGCTTAGTGTATTTATATTGAGAATACGTCACCGACTCTCGTCACGTACCCAACTGAGTGGATTTTGAGAAGTGGAGCGTGACAAGAATATGGAAGGAAGCTGGCAGAGGAAAACTACCAGAAGCTCTTCTGCCTGAAGGTTCAGACGATGGAAGCTTGTAAGCTACTTTTTGTGCTTTGAGTGGGGGCAATACCATTAATGGAACATTTGATGGGGGCTCTGAGAGGAGAAAATCTCTCCACATCGTGGGAGATTCTGAGTGGTGGCAATCCATAACGGAGGATTTTGACTCCCGTAGGACTACCGAGAAAAGCTCATATACAAGTCTGCATTGACACTTTCGAGTGGGAAAAATCCCATCAGCAGAGTGTACAGACATGATCCTCTAAGTGGGGGAAATCCCAGCAGTAGAGGAATCACATTTTCACCTCTAAGTAGGGGAATCCCATCAGCGGGGCGTGTGGATGGATGGATGAATGTCGTAACTGCCTTTGAGTGGGGGAAATCTCATCAGCATGGGGTTCTCATGGGGAAAATCCCATCAGCGAGGTGTCAGAATGGATGGATATTGCAGTCGCCTTTGAGTGGGAAAAATTCCATCAGTGAGGCGGATGGATGGATGGATGTTGCAGTCACCTCTGTGTGGGGAAAATTCCATCAACGAAGGGATCTTGTAGTCGTCCCTGAGTGGGAGGGGGATCCCATCAGTGGGCCGCGTGGACAGATGGATGTACTGCAAAGGTTAAGAGCATAGAATAATATTTTATTCAATAAATGCAATAGATAAAGCTAGGACTGGAAGGAAGTACGCTTTGTATGAGTGGAATTCTGGTAGTCAATCAATCGTCTTGTACTAGGCGATCAGGTTTTGTTCCCGAAGAGGTTGAGTGTTTGGCTGTCTGAAAATTATCTAGAGAGTACGGACATACTCTTTGAGGAAGCCCTATTGGATAAGCTCTTCCAGGTACCTTCATAGGGCCCAACAATGGGCTTTAGTGCCCTTTCGTGGTAGGAGCGATATTCCTCCGACTCGAAAAGTGAGGGATTGTAATGGATCGTGTTTGACCCACGGCTGATCTTTGAATGTGTTGAAATCTTCATTGATCGAGAGCATCAACGGAGTGAAGCGTTCCATCGATCTGTAGCTTCGGAGAAGACTTAGTGGGAGGATAGAGGGCGCCTACTTCTCGTAAGGACGTTGCTCCCAGTGCCGGTTTTGAGTGTGGTTGGGATCTTCGTGAGTGGACTTCGACTTCCCTCCACCATTGCTTGGTTTCGTGGAGTGATCGGAGAAAGCCTTCATCGGCTCTTCTAACTGGATATAAGGTTGAGCTTGGGAAAAGACTTTGCTCATCTTGGCGATGTGCTTCAAGAGGTGCTTGTACAAGGGGTGAGTGACCTGCAACCCACTGATGAATGCGAGTGCGAAGACCTCCTCTCCACAGTTGGAGACTTTAGTCAGTTGGCTCTGGAAGAAATTGATGTATGACTTGAGGCTGTCTCCTGGCCTCATCTTGACAGAGAGGAGGTGATGATTGTTTCACTTGGCTTCTTGGAGAAAGGCGTACTGTATGAGAAAGGCCTCAGTGACTTCCGAGAAGTTGTAGAGAGAGCGCGGTGGCATGAAGAGAACTAATCTGATGTCGCACCCTTCAGGCTAGAAGGAAAGGTGAGGCACATGACTAGGTCATTATGAGAGTAGATCACCATTTTATCTCAGAGGTACCAGATGTGTGAAAAGTCACCTAGAGGGGGGGTGAATAGGTGACAATGCTAATCTGTGAACTAAATGCGGAATTTAAAAACTTAACACAATGAGCACTCAAGTGTGATCAACAAATGATGCACACACAACCAAGCCAAGCAAATATGAATGCACAATATAAATAATTGCAAGGCACAAAGTAAAGAGAGATAGAGAGAGTCAATGGATCAAGCGCAAACAACGAGATGTGTTTCGAGGTTCGAGCACCCAGCTCTACATCCCCGCCTTCGACACACAAAGGATTTCCAATCCACTAGCTTGTCCACAAAGGACTCCCACAAAGGGAACCTCCACCGAGGATTTGGGACAATCACAATTACAAGGAGTTCCCAACTCCCCTCCTTACAAACACAACCTCCTCCTTGAGGCACTTCTCCAATCCAACAAACAATCACCTCACAACTTGAGGGATTAGCACCAAGCTTACACAAAACACCTCACAACCCAAGTTGCACAACCTCCTCAACACAATGAGGGAAATGGCACAAAGCAAGAATCGGGTTTACAACTTAGTGGTTTCAAACAACAACCACAAAACAATCTCTTTTCTCACACAAAATCCTATAGAGAAGATAGTAGATTTTAGCTCAAGTGTGGAGAAAACCAAGGGATTTGAAACCAGCAACTCAAAGAAAAACTTTGGGAAATAAATGAAACCAAGATAGAGAAGTTCAATTCAAAAGCTTTTCCAAAACCCTTTTCTTTGATTTTTCAAACCCTAATGAAAACACCAAAAGATTGTTCAATTTGAATTCAAAAACTTATTTTGATTGCAGCAAAAACACCAGAGTATGAAAAAATTCGCACACAAAATCTTAGAGAAAAACTCTTACAAATGGGGTATTTATAGGCAAATCTGGAAACTAACCGTTGGCTGTAATTTTTGCCAGAATTACCCTGACGGTCGACCGCCCAACGGTCAATTTTTGACCCGTTGGCGCTAGCGGTCGACCGCCCGGTCGACCCAAACAAACAGAGAGCAAACCTGCTCTCAGTCGGTCGACCGGCACGGTCGACCGGCTAAAGGTGTAGCCGCGTGCACATTTCTGTGCACGTCGGTCGACCCATACGGTCAACCGTCTACATGGTGCGGTCGACCGTACCGGTCGACTGACCAGCCTGGCAGACACCAAAACAGGTCAGAAATCTGGGGAAATAAATATCCAATAAATTCTTATAAACTACTAAAAATCCCCAAAAATAGTTTTGTCAAATTGCATTGATATATAAACATGTGATAAAAGTTTTGACTCAAATATCAAGCAATTAAAACTATTTTTATGTCTTTATTTTTACCAAGAACCAAACCTTGTATTTTCTAAAACTTGGATTCTTGAATAGAAAATACATTTTGTCTAAAACTCATCCAAATACAAAAACATGATATTTAAACATTTTGAAACATGATGCATATGGATAAAAATCCAATATATCATAGTTTTTGTCCTTAATTCCAAAATTAAGTTTTGTTAAAACACAAAACCTAAAACACATGAAATAGGTATATCAAAGTAAGTTTGTCTAAGAGTTGAAGCATGCATGTATATAGAACAAATCTAATATACATTAAACCATGTAAACTTGTTTTGATATAATATCTATTCATGCAAATCAAGATCGGTTAAACCAAAAACCGAAAACCAAAACATGATACGTGTGTGTTGTGAACTTGAGCTTATCATACTATTCTAATCTTTACAATTAGGATCTAAACCCAAAACTAAACTATGGTACCGATGTCTTCTTGTAGAGCGCAATCTCCAAGCCGACTCGATCCAAAATTCTTTGATCCACCGAGCAAGTGCTATATATGATCTTTGACGCTTGGGCTCTTGAATCAACATGTGGGTAGCTTCCAAATCATCTTGTTGAAGCTAATCACCTACTAATAACTTGACTAATGATCTGAAACTAAAATCACAAGATTATTAGTACACATAACTACATGAGTTAATCATCATCAAAACTAGAGTGGAAGGCCTTTGGGCCAACAATCTCCCCCTTTTTGATGATGACAAAACTCATGGAGTTATATATGCATGGATTAAAGTTAAGCTTCAAAGAAGCTCCCCCTTAACTCATGCACAGGATAAACAACTAATAAATGGCTCTAGATACCAATGAAGTTATAAAACAAATAAACATGTTCTAGATACCAATTATCAAAAACAATTAAACATGCTCTTGATACCAATTATTAGCAAAAGCAAATAAACATGCTCTTGATACCAATGAAAATCTTTAAAAATAAACATGCTCTTGATACCAATTAAACTAAACATAAACATGCTCTTGATAACAATTATACACAATATATGCAAAACAAAACTAATGATCTCTTATACAAGCTCTTGATATCAAAACTAAGCAAACTAAACATGTTCTTTAAATAATGCTTTGGATATCAAATAGAACTTAATAAAAATATTAAAAACATAAAACATGCATATGTAAACATGCATATAAACTCAAATTCTTCAAAAATGCACTTTTCACATCCATTTGAAAAAGTTTAAAATTTTTGAAAGATGCAAAAGCTAGTGTCATCCGTATGGCTTCAAGCCGTGCTACGGGTGCAAAGGTCTCCTCAAAGTCAATTCCCTCAACTTGAGTGTAACCTTGGGCCACTAACCTAGCTTTATTCCTAATGACATTTCCGGACTCATCCATCTTGTTTCTAAAGATCCACTTAGTACCAATTATTGGTCTATCGTGGGACTTAGGAACAAGGTGCCAAACTTGGTTGCGCTCAAATTGATTGAGTTCCTCTTGCATGGCAAGCAACCAATATGGGTCCGTCTCGGCTTCGAGAATGCCTTTGGGTTCAAAATGAGAAATGAAAGCAAAGTTACCACATAGGTCATGGAGTTTGGAGCGCGTTGTGCCTCCTTTAGATGCATCACCCAAGATGAGCTCCTTAGGATGATTTGTAGCGTATCTCCAAGCTTTAGGAAGCGGTTGAGAGCTTTCCTCTTTATCCTCTTGAACATCACCAATTGATTCTTGCTTTTCTTCTTGAGCGGGTGAGTCCTTCAAGGAAGTCTCTCCATGTCTTCACCTAATGGTTCAATCTCTACAACATTCTCAACAACCACATTAGATTCTTCAAATTTAACATGCATGGTTTCTTCAATGGTAAGTGAAGATCTATTGAATACTCTATAAGCTTTACTAGTTGTAGAATATCCAACAAAGATAGCTTCATAAGCCTTAGCATCAAATTTACCCAAGTTATCTTTAGTGTTCAAAACAAAACACTTGCATCCAAAAACTTTGAAATATGCAACATTAGGTTTTCTAGAATGATACATTTCAAAAGATGTTTTGGAAGAATTTTTACACAAATAAATACGATTTGATATATAGCATGCGGTGTTTACGGCCTCGGCCCATAAATATTGAGGTAGGTCATACTCACTTATCATTGTCCTAGCCATCTCTTGAAGTGTTCTATTTTTCCTTTCTACAACTCCATTTTGTTGTGGAGTTCTAGGACAAGACTGTAAGATCACCTAGAGGGGGGGTGAATAGGTGATGGCTAATCTAATGGTCACTTATGAACAAATAATGCGGAATTAAAACTAAGTTGACCAAATTAAACTTCTTTAATTAAACACTTATGTATAACACAAGAGTGTTGCCGAATTCCCCTTGCGAGGCTCTGGACAAGCTCCTCTAGATTCCCCTTGAATGGGTTGAGGTGCCGCGTTGGCTCTCTTGGTTGAATACTAGTGTTAACAACAATCCCAAGCAAGTATGTATATCAATTATGAGCACAAGGGAATATATCATGCAAATATAAGATGAACACAATAAATAGAATGCAAGATATAAATAGAGACAAAAAGAGAAAGAGAGCAAGAGTGAGCAATCGCAAACACGAAGGGTTTGTTTCGAGGTTCGAGCACACTTGCTCTACATCCCCGCCTTCGACACACGAAGGATTTCCACTATGTAAGATCCCACCGGATCTCTCCTCGGTGCCGCAACACCTACAAGCTCTCGGACTCCAAAGTCCCTTACACACGCAAGTCCACCGACTCGCCGAGGCCGCACCTCAAACCACCAAGAGTTCACAACCGAACTCTAACCACCAACGAGCACACTTGCCCGTCTCCTCAAATACAAAGGAAATCTCTTTGGTGATCTAACACTTGATCACCAATTACAAACTCACTACAACACTCTCCCTATAGGATAGATATACAATGGAAGCTCAAGTGTAGTGTGAGAAAAAAACAAGGAAAGAAGGCTTTGATGGAAAACTCAAGAAATCACAATAAATACTCTCTTGATAAAATCCCTTTTGATAGGAAATATTGGCACTCTATTTTGTGGAGAAAACTTCTGAAATCACTTGGAAAAACTGGCTCAAGAAGTCCTCAAAATCTTGGCTTCAAACAATGACAAAACCCCCTTTTATAGAGGCCAGAAAAATCTGACCGTTGGGCTCTGTCAGAGCTACCGGTCGACCGGTCCGGTCGACCGGCAACGGTCAAAAATCCGACCGTTGCAGCCTCCGGTCGACCGGCCCGGTCGACCGCGCAACTGGAGAAGAGAGAAAAACTCTCTGTCGGTCGACCGGCCCGGTCGACCGATAATTCCCAAGAGCAAAGCTCTCTTAAGCGGTCGACCGGTCCGGTCGACCGTCCTCCAGTGCACACAGGCGTGCACGCTGTGCACGTCCGATCGACCGACCCGGTCGACCGGCCACTGTCAGTTCTAAAAAATCAGAACTGCCAGAACCTGAAAATTTGGGATTAAGGATAGGTCTTTTTGGCTTAATAAAAATCCCATAAATACTTAGAAATTCTACAAAAATAGTTTTATGATATAGAAACATGCTTGCACAAAATCAAGGCATGTTATTGAAGATTTGACTATTTTTGTAACTTGGAAATATTGGCTCATAATAAAAACTGTTTTTCTAAAACAACATGTTTTTCCAAATTTCCATCAAATACAAAAACAAGATACACTTTAAAGCATAGTGTGTGTGGATATGATCCACTACACAATCAAGATGACATATCTAGTTTTTGACATAAAGCACTAAACTTGGTTTTGGATATAAGATATGTAAACTATGAAATACCAAAAACCAAATTGTATTTTATCACAAATAAAAATCTTTTCTTAACTAGGAAAATCTTTTATGAAAATCATTCTATCAAGAGTTCTATCAAGAGTGTGTGTGTGATATAGACTTGAGCAATCCACCAATCTATTCTATCCTTTACATTTTAACTAAAACAAATAAAAATCTTATACAAACAAACCTAGACTCAAGTCTTCATCTTCTTGAAGTCTTCACTTGAAGTCTTCTCATCTTCTTGACTTGGTCCAAATGCAATCCACCGAGCTCATCTCTAGATGTGTTCTTGATGCATAGGCTCGTGAATCAACCGGTGCTAGCTTCCAACTTGTCTTTAAATCCTTTGTTGAAGCTCCACACCTACTAAGATCTTGATAATGAATCTGTCACTATTTAAACACAAGATCATTAGTAATCATAACTTCATGAGTTGATCATCATCAAAACTAGGGTGATAGGCCTTTGGGCCAACAATCTCCCCCTTTTTGATGATGACAAAACTCATGACGTTATATATGCATGGATTAAAGTAAAGCTTCAAAGAAGCTCCCCCTTAACTCATGCATACAAAATAAATAATAAATATGATCATGAAGCACATGAATATGGATGCAAATATGGAGATGCAACAAGCATAAATCAAAATCTTTTTACTCCTATTTGCATAAATCAAAACACATATGCATAAATACAAATCTTAATTCCCCTTAAGTAAGAAGGACAAATACTTCTCCCCCTTAAGCAAGGAAATCATGCATATATATCAAAACAAAAACACAAATACTTCTCCCCCTTTTTGTCAATCATCAACAAAGGGTTCAAAGTAAAATCAAATCAACACACTTTCTCCCCCTTTATGTCAAAAATAAGGAAGTCAAGGAGGGGCAATACAAATCAAAAATTTTGAATTTTTCTCATCAAAACAAAATCATTAATTCTATTTTATCAAAACAAATTTTGAATTTTCTCTTTGATATCAAATAAAAAAATATTGATACCATTTTAAAATCTAATGCATAAGCTTGAAAAATAAGATTTGAATTAAGCTTAGCATTAACAACACATGAAGAATTCGAACTAGTTAAATGAGAGTGTTTAACAACTAGTACGAAATCCTTCTATCAAGGAATAAATCTAAGGATTTTCATGAAATAGCAATGAAACACAAAACACTCAAACACTCTAATCTATAAAGTCCAAATAGTTTCAAAAGAAGTGAGTGTACTAATGTTATGTGAAACATGGCATCATGAAAATGGCAATAAGGTACAATATTCCTTAGAAAATCATAAACATCAAAATCATCTCACATTTTTATTAAATCATTGAAAACAAAATCTATATGTCAAGATATATGTATGTTTTGACAATACATGAAATATACATACATATCTCTTAAACTCAAGTGAGTCTATATGAATGGATTTGCATTGAAGGCAAAATACTCAAGAGTTATACATGTATATTTTAAGGTTTGGCAAAACACACATATACATGAAATAAAAGGCACATGATCATAAATCAAATCCAAAAGGTGAACATAAGTTTAAATATGTATGAATCATCAAAACTAAGCAATACAAGTACATTTCAAGGGTTCAAATAAGCATTTAAGCACACTTACTAATAGATCTTTTTGAGGCCCATGATATGTTCAAGTATAAATCCTAGTGTTGACAAAAACTAACATATAAACTAATATTCAAATCATGAAGCATTAAATTTTAAGAAAAATTGAATCATGTGACAATCTCAAAAACTATTTGAAGAATACATAACTAGTATAAATTGTTTTTGAAAACTAGTTAAAGATCCTTCAAATATGTCAAATCATATGTTTTTCATGAATGAGACTAAGTACATAAAAATCCAAGCACTCATAGTCCATAAAGCTCATAAATATATTTTTGAATAAAGATGAGTGTTCAAAGGTTATGTAAATAGTATTTTCATGAAAGTTGTCATTGAAGCTCAAATCACATAGAAATCATTGTTATCAAAACAAAATCATTTTTATTAAAAACTACAATCTTCATGGTATATGTATGAATTATACAAATCTAACAATACACATACATATCCCAAAATTGTAAAAGAGTCTATCAAATATTTGCATGAAAGCTAGAGACTCACGGGTATACATGTATATTTATTAGATTTGAATTAAACACACATATACATGAAGTAAAATCAAAGATAGGCATAACAAGTATAAATGACCGAATCATCAAAACTAGCCTATACACATGCATATAGTGAATACAAATGAGCATGAAGTTCAAATATATATAAGTCAATTGTAGTTCACTATTCATATATGTATAAATGCAAGTTTTGACGCATTCTACATTTAAGCATGTAAATGCCACATAAAGCACACAAAATCTTAAAATATGAACATGCTATGAATATTATGAATGAACAAGCATGTACATAAATGAAATAGGAGTTTAGAAATTGTTACCAACTCTAAAGCTCCTAGCATGGTGGTTGACCCACCAAAATTCCTTGATAGCAATGCATCCAAAAGTTTGTCCATCATGTCCATTGCATCCGCTATCAAGGCACCAATCCTCTCACGTTTTGTGAGAGCCCTCACCTACATCAAAATCAAAGGGTGGGGTTTTGGTACCCATACTTTCTTGGGTCCTTTGGGGTTAGCTTTATTATAAGGAACCCAAAATCCTTTAGACATAGCAAAATATAAGTTATGCTTCTTATCAAAACAATATTTTGCTAAATGGCCTTTGCGACCACAATGTGTACAAACGTACACCTTAGTATGCTTATGTGTAGGAGTGTGATCATGTTGTGCAACATAAGCATGAGCATGATGATGTGCATGAGAGGAAGGAGTTTGTTTCTTTGAAAACAAGGACTCCAATTTAGAATGATTGAATGCACAAGAGTTCAAGGTTGAACTCAAATTATTCATTTTATTTTTCAAATCTTTAATCTCATTAGTGGTGGCATGTAAAGCATGATGAGATATATGATCATTTTTCTTTTTCTTTTGTGAAACAAAATCTTTTTCTTTTTCACAAATTTTTCTTTTCAAAGATTTATTCTCTTGAAAAACAACTTCTTTTTGTTTTTCCACCAAATCAATCTTATTTTTCAAATCATTGTTTCCTTTACATAAATTATTTATTTAGACATAAGGGAAACATTCTCATTTTTCAAAAACTCATTTTCTTTTTCTAAGCATGCCATTTTATTTTCTAATGAATCTTTATCATTAAGCATGGCATCAAAATTCTTTTTCAAAATTTTATTATCCTTTTCTAAACATGCAATGTTACTTCTAAAAGAGTCATGTTTTACATGCATGCAATCAAGTTCCTTTTTCAAATTTTTATTTTTCTTTTTAATCATGTCATATTTTTCAAGCAATAATTGGCAAAATGAATTTAGCTCATCATATGACATAGTAGCATCCTCATCCTCGGATTCGGAAGTTACCTCAAGGGGGTTATCCCCTTGGACCATGTAGCACTTGTTGGAGGTGTCGCTTCCAACATCCGAATCGCTCCCGGCATAATATAGATCCTTTTCGCCAAGGGAGGTGATGATGTTCCAAGCTACAAAAGCCGATTCAATATTAGAAACCCTAGATAAATAATCATCATTTAGGGTACATTTAAGAGCATGAAGGGCTTTTGCATTAGCCTCAATGTACTTGCTATTTGAACAATAATCATTATTAGTAGTAGCAAGATAAGCATGAATTCCTAAGGCCTTGAGGTACAATGACATCTTAACCTTCCAAGTTTGGATGTTAAGAATGTCAAAGGTGGGTGGTGACATGAAGTCCATGGTGAGGTGTGTGTGTACAAAAATATTGTGATTAGCCTAAAAGGAGGATCTTTAACTCTTAGGTTGTTAGACCCAATATCAAGAGTACTAGCTCTGATACCAATTGTAAGATCACCTAGAGGGGGGGTGAATAGGTGATGGCTAATCTAATGGTCACTTATGAACAAATAATGCGGAATTAAAACTAAGTTGACCAAATTAAACTTCTTTTAATTAAACACTTATGTATAACACAAGAGTGTTGCCGAATTCCCCTTGCGAGGCTCTGGACAAGCTCCTCTAGATTCCCCTTGAATGGGTTGAGGTGCCGCGTTGGCTCTCTTGGTTGAATACTAGTGTTAACAACAATCCCAAGCAAGTATGTATATCAATTATGAGCACAAGGGAATATATCATGCAAATATAAGATGAACACAATAAATAGAATGCAAGATATAAATAGAGACAAAAAGAGAAAGAGAGCAAGAGTGAGCAATCGCAAACACGAAGGGTTTGTTTCGAGGTTCGAGCACACTTGCTCTACATCCCCGCCTTCGACACACGAAGGATTTCCACTATGTAAGATCCCACCGGATCTCTCCTCGGTGCCGCAACACCTACAAGCTCTCGGACTCCAAAGTCCCTTACACACGCAAGTCCACCGACTCGCCGAGGCCGCACCTCAAACCACCAAGAGTTCACAACCGAACTCTAACCACCAACGAGCACACTTGCCCGTCTCCTCAGATACAAAGGAAATATCTTTGGTGATCTAACACTTGATCACCAATTACAAACTCACTACAACACTCTCCCTATAGGATAGATATACAATGGAAGCTCAAGTGTAGTGTGAGAAAAAAACAAGGAAAGAAGGCTTTGATGGAAAACTCAAGAAATCACAATAAATACTCTCTTGATAAAATCCCTTTTGATAGGAAATATTGGCACTCTATTTTGTGGAGAAAACTTCTGAAATCACTTGGAAAAACTGGCTCAAGAAGTCCTCAAAATCTTGGCTTCAAACAATGACAAAACCCCCTTTTATAGAGGCCAGAAAAATTTGACCGTTGGGCTCTGTCAGAGCTACCGGTCGACCGGTCCGGTCGACCGGTCCGGTCGACCGGCAACGGTCAAAAATCCGACCGTTGCAGCCTCCGGTCGACCGGCCCGGTCGACCGCGCAACTGGAGAAGAGAGAAAAACTCTCTGTCGGTCGACCGGCCCGGTCGACCGATAATTCCCGAGAGCAAAGCTCTCTTAAGCGGTCGACCGGTCCGGTCGACCGTCCTCCAGTGCACACAGGCGTGCACGCTGTGCACGTCCGGTCGACCGACCCGGTCGATCGGCCACTGTCAGTTCTGAAAAATCAGAACTGCCAGAACCTGAAAATTTGGGATTAAGGATTGGTCTTTTTGGCTTAATAAAAATCCCATAAATACTTAGAAATTATACAAAAATAGTTTTATGATATAGAAACATGCTTGCACAAAATCAAGGCATGTTATTGAAGATTTGACTATTTTTGTAACTTGGAAATATTGGCTCATAATAAAAACTGTTTTTCTAAAACAACATGTTTTTCCAAATTTCCATCAAATACAAAAACAAGATACACTTTAAAGCATAGTGTGTGTGGATATGATCCACTACACAATCAAGATGACATATCTAGTTTTTGACATAAAGCACTAAACTTGGTTTTGGATATAAGATATGTAAACTATGAAATACCAAAAACCAAATTGTATTTTATCACAAATAAAAATCTTTTCTTAACTAGGAAAATCTTTTATGAAAATCATTCTATCAAGAGTTCTATCAAGAGTGTGTGTGTGATATAGACTTGAGCAATCCACCAATCTATTCTATCCTTTACATTTTAACTAAAACAAATAAAAATCTTATACAAACAAACCTAGACTCAAGTCTTCATCTTCTTGAAGTCTTCACTTGAAGTCTTCTCATCTTCTTGACTTGGTCCAAATGCAATCCACCGAGCTCATCTCTAGATGTGTTCTTGATGCATAGGCTCGTGAATCAACCGGTGCTAGCTTCCAACTTGTCTTTAAATCCTTTGTTGAAGCTCCACACCTACTAAGATCTTGATAATGAATCTGTCACTATTTAAACACAAGATCATTAGTAATCATAACTTCATGAGTGATCATCATCAAAACTAGGGTGATAGGCCTTTGGGTCAACAAAGACATTTCATGCTTAATTCCCTTTTCATCACAATAAGTCATGAAGAGTTGGTTAACAAACTCACCACCTCTATCACTTCTTATTTTCAAAATCGAAAAACCTTTTTCTTTTTCAACTCTTTTTCGAAAATCCATAAAATGAGAAAAAGTTTGATCTTTGTGTTCCAAGAAGAAAACCCAAGTGAAACGGGAAAAATCATCAACCAAAACATATGCATATCTACTACCATTTAAACTCTTAGTTTTAGTAGTCCAAAAAGATCCATATGAATTAATTCTAAAGGCCTAGTTGACATGATATCCTTGATTGGTTTGAAGGAAGACTTGGTTTGTTTCCCAAGTTGGCACGCACCACAAATGCGGTCTTTCTCAAACTTCAAGCAAGGTATACCCTTCACCAATTCCTTTGAATTAATCCTAGAAAGATGGTCAAAAGATGCATGTCCTAATCTTCTATGCCAAAGCCAAGAATTTCATCAAAAGCATTCAAGCATTTAGTAGAACAATCTAAATTAAGCATGTCAATGATATAAACATTATTGTCACGAAAACCGGTAAGAATACAAATATCGGATTTAACATCAAAAATATTGCAAGAAGAATCATCAAAAATAACTTTAAGTCCACGGTCACAAAGTTGACTAATGCTAAGCAAATTATGTTTTAAACCATCTACTAAAACAACATTCTCTATAATAGGAGATGCACCAATTTGAATGTTACCTATACCGATGATAGTTCCTTTGGAGTCATCCCCGAAGGTGACGGAGCTACCTTCCATGTACCTTGATAGGGTTGTGAAGTTGTTGATATCCCACGTCATGTGTCTTGAACAACCACTATCAAGGTACCACCGCTCCCTACGTCTTGGAGCCTTGGTGTGTACCTACATCAAATAATTTAGGTCTTGATTTTGGTACCCACATTTTCTTGGGTCCTAAGGAGTTAGTTTCATTAACCCAAACAAGATTATTGGTCCTATTTACTTGATCATAACAAAATTTAGCCAAATGTCCATTCTTACCACAATAAGTGCATCTATACACTCTACCATGTTAAAAGCATAGTGAGTGTGTGATTTGTGAGCATGAGAATTGTGAACATGGGAAGATTTAGCATGAGAAGTGTTATGTGTAGTGTGAGCATGAGGAATCTTAGCATGTGAATCTTTAGCATAAGAAGTGTGCTTTTTAGAAAACATGTCCTCAAGTTTCTTTGTGTTAAAAGCACAATCTTTCAAAACTTTTTCAAAATCAACCATTTTAGTTTTTAAAGAGGAAATTTCTTTTTCATCAACAATAGGAGATTTTTCCTTACAAGAAACCTTGTAGGCATTAAACTCATTTTGAATAGAAATAAGATTAGAAGAAATATCATCCTTTTCTTTAGAAACCATAGCAAGTTGATTTTTGAGAAAAGCAATTTCCTTTTGCAATTTAAGCATTCAAGTTTCTTGTTATCATAAGTTTCAGAAAGTTCAACAAAAGCATGTACAAAAACTTCCTTACTTAATTCATCATCTTCATCATCAAGAGATTGAGAGGTTACCTTTGGAGTGTTTGCCATGAAACACATGTTTGCCGTATCCACCTTTTCTTCGGACTCGCTTTCCGAATCCCACGTTGCCTTATATGTTTTCTTTTCCTCCGGCTTCTTTGGCTTGAAGGAGGAAGTCATCTTCTTCTTGAACTCTGGGCAATCCGCCATGATGTGTCCGGGTTTGCGGCAATTGTAGCAAATGATCCTTCTCTCCTCTTTGCCTTCAAATTTTCTCCGGAAGTTGAGCTTGTTCTTCCGGTATAACCTCTTGACGTTCCGCACAAGTAGAGTTAGCTCCTCATCTTCTTCTTCGTCTTCTTCATCGTCATCATTGGTGGATGAAGTTTTGAAGGTTATGGATTTCTTCTTTGAAGTGGTGGCCTCTTCTATTGCCTTCTTCTCCATCTCATGGGTCTTTAGGGTCCCAATGAGACTAATGAGGTCCATCTCGTCCTTGTCGTTCATTCTTTTAAGGTGGTGGCCTTTATCTCCCATGAAGACGGAAGAGCCCGAATTACTTTCCGCACCTTTTGATCGTTGAAGATGTCATCACCTAAGGAAGAAAGACCATTAGTGATCTTAGTAAATCTTGTAATCATACTATCAATAGACTCATCATCAATCATTTTAAATGACTCATATTGGGACCTCAAGAGATCTATCTTAGCTCTCTTGACTTGTGAAGTCCCTTCGTGCGTGACTAACAAGTGTTGCCAAACTCATAGTCGGATTGGCAATGAATTACCCGTGTAAGGTCATCCTCATTCAAGGCGGTTAAGAGGGAATTTTGGGCCTTGGAGTTAGCCTCATATTCTCTAAAGTTGAAGTCAGTCCAAGTGCTCTCATCACTATCGGGTGCTACATAGGGTTTGGTCAAGGACTTGGCCACTAAGCTACCCAAAGATTGCAAAAATATAGTCATCCTAACCTTCCAAATAGGGAAATTAAGTCCATCAAATTTAGGAGGGGTTTTAATGTTATCGGCCATGTTTACTAGTGTATGAATGTATGAATGAAAATGTTGATTAGCAAATTTTAAGGATCTCTCTATGGATGTTAAGCCAAACCTAGAGTCCAAGCTCTGATACCAATTGAAAATCAC
>JAVJIF010022860.1:0-80626 GCA_038442645.1 Agave tequilana
TTTATGATAGAAATTCAAAATTTGTTTAAAGGAAATATTCAAAAGTTTTGATTTGTATTGCCTATATGCAATGAGAGCTTAACATCTCTTCTACATATATTCATGTTGAGTGTATCTTGTATGAGGAGCTTGACAACTCTTCTTTATGTGTACACGTGTGTAGGGGGAGCTTCACATCTCCTCTTATGCATTGCATAGTGTACGTTATGTAAAATAGGGCTTGTCATCCCTCCTTCATGTAATGTATCTATGTAGGGAAGCTTCACATCTTCCTCTTCATGAATGTATATCTCATATACCACATTTATTGATTGATTTATGTTCACTTTCAATTGGTATCAAGATGTTATCTTTGACATATATTTAAATTGATATCTTAATTGATTGTAACCCCTTATTGATATTCCTTTTGTTTTAGCAAAAGGGGGAGAACATTGTTTTTATTGTTTTTGACCCCTTTGTTGATTCTTTGTTTCGAACAAAAGGGGGAGAAAAATTTATTGTTTTGCTTTTGCTTTTACCCCTTTATTGATGATTGACAAAAAGAGAGAGAATTATTTGAGAGTTTAACATGCATATAAACTCAACATCTTCTCTATATATGCATGATTGGTACATGTTTTTTTATATGCATATTTATGTTTTGCATATATTAAGTTTTGTTTTGCATATATTAAGTTTAATTGGTATCTAGAGCATGTTTTGTTTTTGAAAATTTCATTGATATCAGAACATGTTTTTGTTTTATGCATGACTATGCATACATGTTTATGAGCTTTTATTGCATATTTATTTGTTTATTGCTATGCATGAGTTAAGGGGAGCTTCTTTGAAGCTTAACTTTAATCCATGCATATATAACTCCATGAGTTTTTGTCATCATCAAAAAGGGAGAGATTGTTGGCCCAGAGGCCTTCCACTCTAGTTTTGATGATGATTAACTCATGTAGTTATGTTTACTAATAATCTTGTGATGTTTAGTTTCAGATCTTTAATCAAGATGTTAGTAGGTGATTAGCTTCAACAAAGATGGTTTTTGAAGCCTTCACATGGTGATTCCAGTGCCCGAGCATCAAGATCATACCTTGCACTCGTTGTTCTCGCTCGTGGATCACGTTTTTGATCGGGTCGACTTGAAGATGAAGATCGTCAAGAAGACTTAGGTATCCATAGTTTAGTTTAGTGTGTTTTTAGATCCATGTGTAAAGCTTTAGAATAGTTGATATGCTCAAGTGCACAAACACACACGTTTTATGGATATTGGTTTTCATGAATAGTTTTGATCAAAACAAGTTTAAATGATTTTTAATGTATATTAGATGTGTTCGATATACATGCATGCTTAACTTTTAAACAAACTTATTTTGACTTTCCTATTCATGTATTAAAAAATCCAAGTTTGATAAAATACAGTTTTTGGTTTTTGGTAAAAATGATAAGACACAAATAGTTCAAATTGCTTGATATTTGAGTTGAAATTTTTATCACATGTTTATATATCAATGCAAAATGTTAAAACTATTTTTGGGATTTTTATATATTTTACAAGATTTATTAAAATTTTTTAACATGAGTTTCTGACCCAGAACTGTGCTGACAGGCCAGGTCGGTCGACCGCAAGATCGACCGAGCCAGGATCCGGTCGACCGGGCGGTCGACCGACGTGCACAGACCTGTGCACGTTTGCTGGCACAATGGGACGGTCGACCGGACCAGAGAGCTTTGCTCTCTGTATCTGGGCGGTCGACCGGGCGGTCGACCGGGTTGCCCAACGGTCATATTTATGACCGTTGGCGGTCGACCGGCCGGTCGACCGCAAGCCTGTCAGGCTGACAGATCAGCCTAACGGCTAGTTTTGTATTGGGGCTATAAATACCCATTGCTTGGTGGTTTTTTGACAAGATTTATAGAGCCAAAATTTTCAGACTTTTTCTACTGTTTTAAACAAGTTTTCAAAAGAGTTTTTGTGCCAAAAAGATTTATCTTATTTGTTTTAGGTTTTTGAAAAATCAAAGAAAATAGAATTTTGGGAGATTTGTGTTTCATTATCTTCAAGAGTTTTTCTAAGATTATTTCTTTGAGCTTTTGTTTTCTAAACACCTAGTTTTTTCACACTTGAGCTATCTTCTATCCTATTCTATTAGGATCTTTGTTTTGTGAAAGAGAGATTGTTTGAGGTTGTGGAAACCTCCAAGTTGTAAACCCTCCTGTATTATTATTGCATCCCTCTTTGGTAGAGGTTGATCGGAGTGGTATTGTTTTGTATCCCTCTTCAGTAGAGGTGAGTTGCGGTTTGTTTTGGCTAAGGGCCTTATCCCTCTTTGTGAGGTGGATTGTGTTTGTATTGCCTCGGTGGAGGTAGTGGTGTTTGAGAGAGGAGTTCGGTACTCCCGCTTGTTGTACAAATTCTCCTCGGTGGAGGTTCCCTCGGTGGGAGATAGTGGATTGAAAATCCTTCTCGGTGAAGGCGGGGACGTAGAGCTAGGGGCTCGAACCTCGAAACATATCTTTGTATTTGTGTTTGATCCATTGCCTCTTAACCCTCTCTCTTTACTTGTGCAAAGCATCATTCATTCATTCATATCTTATTGCTTGCATTTGTGCCTTGCATTATTTCATATTGTTCATCTTTATATGCTTGGCTTGCTTGTGTGTGCCTCACTTATACTTAACCACAAGAGTTTCATATAGCACCTCTACCCTTATCTAGGGGAATCAAGAGGAGTTAGTCTAGAGCCCTTCACGGGAAATTCGGCTACACTTGTTGGTTGTATTAAGTGTGTTGCAAAATAGTTTTTAGCTTCTGCATTTAGTTTCTACATTAGCACTATCACCTATTCACCCCCCTCTAGGTGATTTTCATATGAATGTGTAATATGAAATTACATGTAATGTGATCTGAGCACCCTATTTTCAATTGGTCCTCCCTTAAACTTTATTGAGATCATACTTTAACATAATAAAATAGAGTGTATAAACTAAATACTTTATTTCTACAGAAAATGTCCAAATGCAAAAATGTGTCCAAAATATAAAATAGAGCAATGAAACATATATACAAACTACCACTAAACCATGATATTCTTAAGTGATACAGCACCCATAGAAACAATGTGCTCATGAAAAACCTTCAGTGGTAATCTTTAGTAAGCGAATCCGCAATCATAGAGTTTGTCCCAATGTGCTCTATTATAATCTGTTCACTCTGTACCCTTTCCTTCACAACCAAGAACTTTATGTCAATGTATCTTGACCTAGATGAGCTCATGTTGTTTTTGGAATATAGAACTGTTGATTTGTTGTCACAATATAACTTTAGTGGTCTTTCAATACCACTCAGAATGCACCCAATGACAACAATTCGCAGCTATAATCCATGGTTCGATACCTCATAACTTGCTACAAGTTCTGCTGCCATGGTGGAGGAAGCTATGAGTTTTTGCTTAGCACTCTTCTAAGAAATAACTCATCCAGCTAACAGATAAATGTAGCCCGATGTGGATCTCCTGCTATCTTGGCATGCAGCAAAGTCAGAATCTGAATACCTAATGATCTCAATCTGATCTGACCTCTTGCATGTGAGCATGTAATTTTTAGTTCTCTGTAAATATCTGAGACCCTTTTGGATGTTCTCCAGTGATCCATCCCAAGGTTACTTAAATATCTGTCTAGCATTCCAACAATGAATGCTATGTTTGGACGTGTACAAACCTGAGCATATATTAGACTCCCTACAACTGAACATAGGGATCTGCATTTCTTTAACTTCAAGGTTCTTAGGGCATTGACTTAGACTAAAATTTTCACCTTTTACGATGGGGTGTCTCTCAGTTTACAATCTAGCATACCATATTTTCAAGCACCTTTTCTATATAGGCCTTTTGTGACAATCAAAGAATACGCTGAGGGCGATCTCGGTATATCTGGATTTCTAAGACAAAAGACGCCTCACTAAGATCTTTCATCTCAAATTTTTTTGATAGAAATCTCTTGGTTTCGAGCAAAATTTTCTTATCATTGGTAGTAAGGAATATGTCATCAACGTACAAAATCAGGAATATATGCTTACTTCTACTGAACTTGTGATACACACAATCTTTAACAGCATTTGTCTCAAAACCAAATGAGACAACTACTTGATGAAACTCGTAGTACCATTGACGGGAAGCTTGTTTGAGTCCATAAATAGATTTCTTCAATTTGCAAACCATATTCTTTGGATCTCTAGACACAAAGTTTTCTGGCTGCACCATATATATAGTTTCATCAATGTCACCACTGAGAAAGGCAGTCTTAACATCCATCTAATGTAACTCAAGATCAAAATATGCAACAAGAGCCATAATTGTCCTAAAAGAGTCTTTCAATAAAATTGGAGAGAAAATTTTCGTAAAATCAATGCCTTCCCTTTGAGTAAAGACTTTAGCTACAAGATGAGCCTTATATCTCTCCATATTACTTTTTGAATCCCTTTTGGTTTTAAATATCTATTTGCAACCAATGGGCTTCTTACCTTCAAGGAAATGGGACAAGATCCCAAACTTGATTGTCTTGCATAGACTTATACTCTTCATTCATGACATCTATCCATTTTTTTCAGTTAGAATCATGCATGACTTGATGAAAGTTGATTAGATCACCTTCCACCAATCCATCAGTGTCCTCATATTCTTGGAGGAATACTATATAGTCATCTGGAATAGCATTTCTTCTCTTTCTTGTGGATCTTTTTAGTGGCATCTATTCTTGAGGTTGTTGAGTCTGTTCTTCAGGAGCAATTACCTCAACTTGAGTGGGGAGTTGTACAATATTGTCTTGTTGAGATTCTATATCTGCTTCTCGAACAATGACAGGTATGTATACTGTCAAAAGCAGTGGTAGGGATCGAAACTGATTCCTCCTCAAAGACAATATCTCTAACCTTATTTCTGCCCCCCCCCCCCCCCCCAAACTCAACGTCCTCAAAAAATATTGCAATTCCCGTTTCAAAAATTGACCTAATAGTGGGATTATAAAACTTGTAGTCCCTAGATTGCTCAGAGTAATCAATAAAGTAACTACTCACTGTTTTGGAGTCCAATTTCTTTTCATTTGGCCATAAGGCCTAGCCTCAGATAGACATCCTCAAATGTGAATGTGCTTTAGACTAGTCTTTCGACCTGTCCAAAACTCATAAGGTGTTTTGGCAGCCGCTTTAGTTGGTACTCTGTTCAGGATATAAGTTGTTGTCTTGATTGCTTCTCTCCAAAATGATTTTGGTAAGGTAGAATGACTAATCATACTCCTCACCATATCCTTAAAAGTCCTGTCTCGTCTTTCAGTCACACCATTTATGCTAGGAGAGCCAGGCATGGTGTATTGTGGGATGATTCCACATTCCTCTAGAAAGTCAACAAATGCTCCTGGATGTTGTTCTCCTGAATTGTCATATATGCCGTAATACTCATCACCATGGTCAGATCTATCACACTTATTTTCTTGCTGAGTTGAGTTTCAACTTCAGCTCTGAAAATTTTGAACATGTCCAGAGACTCTGATTTCTCATGAATGAGATATAGGTACCTATAGCGCGAGTAATCATCTATGAATGATATAAAGTAACATTGATCATTCCAAGAAGCCATAGGGAATGGTCCACATATATCCATATGTATCAATTCTAAGACGCCTGAAGATCTGTTGGCACCTAATCTCTTATGCTTGGTCTGTTTTCCCTTGATACACTCAACACAGACATTTAAGTCTAAAAAATCAAGAGAATCCAAAATACCTTCTGTCACAAGTCGTTCTATTCTAAATTTAGATATATGACCCAAACGCTTGTGCTATAATCTTACTAAATTTTCTTTATTTAGCTTACGTTTTGTACCATGTGAATCCACATGCAAGGTTTCATTATATGATTCAATCATGTCAAGCAAATAAAGGTTGTCACAAATACTCAATGAACCGGTACCAACAATATTTGAATTTAATGAAAGACTAAACTGATTATTTTAAAAGAATAATAATAACCAAATTTTTCCAATAAAAAACACAGAAACTAAATTCCATCTAAATGATGGTACAATGAAAATGTCTTTCAAGTCCAAATATAGACTAGTTTCTAACAACAACCTAAAATGCCCTATTGCCTCAACTTGTGCCGACTTTTCATCGCCCACAAAGATTCACCATCACTTGACTTTCGGTAGCTCAGGCAACTCTGCATAGAAATATTTATGTGAGTAGTAGCACCAGAGTCTAATCACCAAGTGTTTTTAGGTACTGAAGATAAATTAACCTTAGAACAGATAAAAGTAAAGAACATACCTTTCTTAGCACGCCAAGCGTGATATTTTGTAAATTCTTTCTTTACGTGTCCAAGTTTCTTACAAAAGAAACAATCTTTATTTTCCTTAGGTTTCTTTTGATCTGGACCCTCAGCAGCTTCATCCTCTTTCTTTTCTTGCCCTTATCCTTTGAGAGACTGATCAGATGAGCACTTTCAGATTTCTTATGCTTAAACCTTTTCTCTTCTTGCACACAATATGAAATGAGCTCATTCAGGGTTCATTTCTCCTTCTGACAGTTATAACTGACCTTAAATTGACTGACGTGTGCAAGAACCGAAATCAATACCAAATGCACGAGCAAATCCTCCGACAACTTGAGCTTTAGTGCCTTAAGCTTGGAAGCAATATGAGATATTTGCATGATGTACTCCCTTATATTTTCTTACCCTTGTACCTCATAGAAATCAAGTTAGCTAAAAGCGTGCTTGTTTCTACCTTATCGTTCTTTGCAAAATGTTTCTCAATTTCGGTAAGAAAATTTTTAGCCAAAGTTATCTCATCTGATACTGCACCTCGAAAGACTTTCAAAATGCCGCGCTTTATGATCATTAGACTAATGCGATTAGAGCGTTCCCACTTCTAAAAGTTCTTCCTATCATTAGAAGAACTTTCAGCCGTAAGAGAAGCAGGTTGCTCTATCCTTAGTGCAAGATCTACATCCATGCAGCTAAGAATGATCAAGACGTTCTCTTTCCATTTCTTGAAGTTTGTCCAATTAAGCATAGGAATACTGTTTGTGTTTGCAGATATAGCAGCTGCAGATACAATAATTGTACAGAGAATAAATTAAATAAGCATGCATGTTCACATTATAATCAAATAGATGACTTTTGAAATTTAAACAATTATGGATTACATCTCAGGATACCTAGTACAATATTAATATCAAGTCTTTAAGCAGTAATATTAACTTCTAAGTGGTACTCTCGATGTAGCCATCAAATGTTGATAACAAAACCTATTAAATATTAAATTTATCTTTGGATCAACTTATTATTCACATGAAAACCTTATAATTGTCACACATTTATCACCACAAGTGCGTATACAATTCGGCCAAATATTATTCTACCTTTTGGGCCGGTTAATACTCGCATGAATTCACATACACACACAACATCTCAACATTCTCAAGAAGCCAATCTACACAAGAGAGGTCACTTTGACGATATCTTGTTTTAATTAGTTTTATTAAATGTTACATTATCTCAATACTTTATTGGATGTACCCAAAACTTGTTTAAAATTTTGAAAGTTCCAAAAAGGACCCAAAATTGTGTGCCACCCTAAGATGCGCGGCGCCTTAGGCTGCCGTGCCCGCCACTTGGGCACGGCTGTGCCCCCAATTTTTTTTTAAATCTGAATTTCAGATCTAAAGATTTTTTTAATACATAAGTCTGAAGCATAAAATTTTTACCCAAAAAGCAAAGTAATCACGCAATATAATTCATAAAATTAATTTATATTTCAATCTCATGGAAGTATCAATAAAAATCCTAAAAATTTGAATTTAATTCCTAAATCTAGGAATCCTCAATGGAGTAGCTCTGATACTAATTGTTGAAACTTTAATCAAACAAAAGGATTCCATTTACAATATTCATCCTTAGAAGTAAATAAGATTAAAATCATAATTTTATCTGTAGTATAGATCAAACCCTAGAAAATAGATTTAGTCTCCATTAAGATTCAAAGACATGAAAAAAATAAAATAATAAAGGCGGAAGCGTACCTTGATCTATGATTTTAATTCCTTGAATTGTTGGGATGGAAAAAGCTTTCCAAAATATCCATATTCCTCTACGATTTTCTCTTTGCTTGAAGGGATCTCAAAGAGAAAAAGATGATACATTTTTTTTGGATTATGATCTCTTAAATAATAACTGAGTTATTTTTTTCAATTTGGCCCTTTATCTAGTACCTATTAGTCTAATTATTAACTTTATTAGATCACAATTAATTTGGACTATACTTTAAGATAGCCATACACATTAAATTCACATATGTGAGCCCACACATGTTGAATTATTTCCAACAGAGAAAACGAGCGAGTCTTTTCTCCAATTTATTTAGCCAGTCCTGCATATCAGCAAGAAATCAACTATCACCTAGTGTTGTGTTCTCATTTATCCATTAGCAACTCGATCCCTTGTTGTTGTTCGTATAGTGTGGCAAACTCGCTATTGATCATAACACATGCATTGTACAGTTCTCTGTCCATTATGTGCATCCAGTAGCCAAGCACGACTGACCCTCGCCCAGTCGCGACAACCTAACCGCAGTGTGGATCAAGCGCACGCCATCCCAAATGGCGAGCATGGCTCCATATGGACAGATGGCCACACAAGCAGACGACTGATCCCAACGTTACCCATGCTAGAGGAAAAGCCACAGAAAATGGCTACACAACACAGACAACCACACTAAAGGGGGCTTTATAGCTCTGCCTGTCCATATGGCCAGGTCAGAAGACTCAGAACACTCGGCGAACATGCCAAATTATCTCTACAGGAGGCAGGTCAAGAGAGATGTTGATCACCTCAGCGAACAAACTCCACGGGTTCACAACAGCGTCGCAGCTTTATCCAAACACGACGACTTCTTATAGTGGCTGTGATGAGTTGTCTTGAAGCTATGACTTCTCTCTCTGGTCTCATTGACTGGATCACGTTTCGCTAATGCATGTCATTACCACCAAACCCTGTGCGAACACGATCAGCTTTAGAATTGCTATTCCACAATAGGGTCTTCGTGGCCGAGGCAGAGAGTAAGGGTATGGGATATCTGGAGTTTACGAGTCAAGGCTAAGGCGAGGCAATCAAAAGTTTGTTGACCATTTTCAGGCAGCCAAACTAATGTCGAACAAGACTATTATACAAGAGCTTGCCCCATGAGAAAGACATAAATTTTGTGCGGTACTTGAAAGATAAGTACGGCTCACATGTAGGCATTGCCAACCATGCAAGAGTTATTTGTTGCTCGAGCATAACAAGGCGATACCTAAGTGTAGAGGTAAATTCTTCAGGAGAATTTATCAACACTCAATTTGTAAGAGGAAAAATAAAGTAACACAAACACTAGATAATTTACGTGAAAAATCCACAGAAGGAAAAAACTACAATGCAAAGAAAGAGAGATATTCTACTAAATCAAAGTGATTACAAGGAGTTCTCAACACTCTGTTAGAGATTTAATCTATAAGATTCGATTCCTTATCAAGGAAGAAGATACTGTCTTTTATAGCTGAGGGATAGCGAGGTGAGTCGTGATCCTCGAAGTTTCCACCTCTGGATTTGCCCATGATCGTAAGTGTGTAACACTCCAGCCGTAATTAGTTTAAATAGTGCGTGATTGTTGGGATCGCACTGACATGCAAGAATGAAAGTCCAAATCCGTACTTATAACCTCACGTGCCTAGTGATTATAACCGCTCTAGCTGCCAGGTATCGCAATTTTGCAAGAGATTATAATTTTGACCACTACACTAAATATGCAAGGGTTTGAAAACTAGTTCGGTAGAAGACCAAGTGCAAGCATTGACGGGTTCGGTTCATATGTGTGAGCCACAATACATATAATAAGAAGACCAATCACGCATTGATATGTATATTGGTCCTCTTATAATATGTTATGTGTGTGGGCCTCAAACACATATTATAAGATATTAAAAGAGGTGCAATCCACGTATCAATGCGTGATTGGCCCCTTATTGTATGTGTGTGTGGCTCACACATATGAACCAAATTCCATACCCGCGGGGTCGGGGCGTCAGAGGTTGGTATCAGAGTCTAGGCTCTGATATTTTCAGTACAACCAGTTGGCAGATTAATGACATATTAATTTGTAGCTGGAGAGCACGAGTCTTGAATATACATTCCAAATGCAAGTGCGGTGTTATCTATACTTCCACGCAATCTTTTCCTTGAATCCTGAACCCTTCTATCTTTTTGCTTTCAGCTTCTTCCCGTCATCTCTTAAACCAACCCAGATATGTGTCCTGAGCTGGTAATCTTCCATATCCTTCGCACTTTATTATATATCATCGTTGTCCCTAATCTCTTTCATATTCATCTCCCTCCTCATAGAAATTTTGAGGACGAAATTTTTGTTAGGTGGGTAGATTGTAGCACCCCGTTCCCGGGTACGTACCCAGATACGTGTTTTAATTTTTTCGATCATATTGTTTCAATTTTCTTCCAGTATTTATTTTCGGGTTGTGATTGCTTATGTTATTTGGTATCGGATCTAAATTCTTAGTCGTAGAGTCAACCTTGACCTGGACCGGGAACCCGATACCAGCGTACTACCTGATTTGACCTTTCTGATAGTCCAATTTGACCAATTTTAGTTTCAAACACTGTTTTCTAATATTTTTGATTTTTATGATTTTTCTTAAATTTTTTAGAATTAATTTGTAAAATCTCCAAAACCGGTGTCGATTGAAACGCTGACCGATTCCCAGATTTTTAGTTTTCAAACGGAATTGAATTTTCAGAAACGGCTTACACGTTACTTCTTAGAATATCATTTTCTATCATTTTTTGAGATTTTTTAGAATTTATCAAAATTTGACCGATGCTGGTGTCCACCGGTATCGCCGAAAGATTTCAAGATTTTTAATTTAAAAAATAGATTGAATTTCTTAAATCTGATTTCACCGGGCATCTTAAAATAATATTTTCTATTTTGAAAATTTTTCGAAACGTTTCTGAAACAGTCAAATTTTACCCTATTTAAATAATAATATTATTATCTCTTCTTTTCTTTTCTTACTTTTTCTTTCTCCACTCCTCTACTTTATACTCTCAGGGTATCCTATTATTTTAAATATTTAATAATATATTTATTTATAAAATTTTCTTTTTTTCTTAATTTTTTCCTTTCCCTTCTTTTCTTTCTTTCTTTTTCTTCTTTTCTTTTTCTCTTTCCTTCTTCCCATTCCATGCAACCATGTCGCCCATCCCCTGCAGCCAGGGACGCCAGCAGCAGCAGCATGATGGGCTGCAACAGCAGCCCATCCCCTCCCCCATCTCCTCCCATTCTCTCTCTCTCTCTCTTTCTCCTTCCTTTAAATTTTCTTTCTTTCCTTCCTTTATTCTTCTCCATATCTCCATTTCATTTCTTCCACCAATACACTACCTCTCCCCTCAACCATCGCCGCCTCCACCATCACCCCGTCGCCCCTAGCCGCCGGCGCAGCACTCCTACTCCCCACTTTCCCTCCCCACTTCCAACATCTCTAAAATCCTCTGCTTTCCTTCAATCTCACCAAAACCCATCACTCCTACCTCATCTTCTTCTCTAAAATTCTCCATCAAACCACCTCCTCCTCAACTTCCAATCACCCCACCACTATCTCCTCCTCCTCCTCCAACTCCCTACAACCACCAACAACTACCACGACCACCAACAAACAACAACAACATACAACTCCACCACCCTCTCCTCCCCGGGGGCCTAGCTGCGCCTCCCCCTCCACGGCAGCGGCCGGCCCCCGGCCACCCCCTCCCCCCTTTTCTTTTTTTTCTTTCTTTTCTCCTTTCTTCTTCTTTCTTTCTTTCTTTCTTTTATTTCTTTCCTTTTTCCTCCTTTCCACTTTTACCCATCCCCTTATTCCCTAATTACATCTCCATATTTTTCAATATACCCCTCTTCTCATTTCTTTATTTTTTTCTCTTTTAAACATATCTAACACATACTCTCTTTCTCTCTCTAACTAATCCTCTATCTCTCCTCCCTTATTCTCTCAAATATATATATATATATTATTATAATATTATATATATTTATTTGGATTGTTGGCTTGCACATGGTGTTTGTGAATTTCTCAGATTTTAACTCGGTATTGTGTTCCGATTTTTAGGCGAGTACATTTCTTGTATTATTTCATGCTTTATTACCATCGTTACATGCCTAATAATTATTATCCTACTTTTTAATACACGATGTCTCATTATGTGAGTTGATATATAATATGCGAGTACTTTTCTTTTGTTGCTACATGCCTAATAATTACTACTGTGATTTTTAGTACATGATACATCGCTATATGAGTTAATATAAGATGTTGACACCGATATGTTATACTTGATTTCTGGCACTTGATATCTAACACCGACACTGATATATTATACTTGACACCTGATCTCTGGCACTTAATATCTGACACCGGCACTGATATGTTACACTTGACACCTGGTACCTGACACTTGATATCTGACACCGATACTTGACATGTTATATTTGACGCCTGATCCACGACACTTGATATCTGACACCAGTACTTGACATGTTATATTTGACACCTGATCCATGACACTTAATATCTGACACCGGTATTTGACATGTAATATTTGACACCTGATCCACTACACTTGATATCTGATACTAGTGCTTGACATGTTATATTTGACACCTAATCCACGATACTGAATATCTGACACCGGTACTTGACTTGTTATACTTGGCACCTGATCCACGACACTTGATATCTGACACTGGTACTTGATATGTTATACTTGACACCTGACACCCGACACCTGATGTTGTGACACCTGACTGTATACTATTATACCGGACACCTGTATTATATTGCATACTCATGACTATCACTTTTACGGGACTTGGCATGATTATTATACTGTTACCAGATCTCTGGTGCCCCTGAACTCCTGTATTCCTGCACCCCTGTAACAGGGAGACTCCTGATATTGTACTCTTGTTGATCCCCGTAATTGAATAATCATGGATATTGGATTACTGTGGACACCCTGTGGACATTATTACTGGGCTATTTATATAATAAAGTACTCAACTTATACTGGGGTGGAGGAAACTGATGGATACCAGTATGATGTCATGTTTATAATGGTGAATATTTCTGAAGTGTCGTGTGGGGCGCGTAATGATAAGTCCCCATAAGCAGTAGCCTGATATCTAAAGTGTCGTGTGGGGCGCGTAATGATAAGTCTCCGGAAGCAGTAGCCTGTACTCCTGAGTCTAATCCCGAGCAGAGACGGGACCCACTATAAATATGAGCCATCAGATTTATCTATTTTCAAATAATAACTCATCTTATTTATAAGTGGATGTATGTGTACCGGTAGCGCATACATAAGCATATAGATCGAATGAATAGCATAAGAATATAACAGCCAAACAGTAATAATATTAGGAAGGTGTGATATTTAGTCTCTCCTTTGTTCGGGTCCTGGTACTCACATATCAGACCCAGGTAAGTTCTACTAGAGTGCGAACTCTGTTATGGACTATCAGTGATGTGAGGCGCTGGTTGGGAGGCAATTGAAATATCAAACAGTACTGATTATTATTATTGAATAACTTAAGATGCAACACCTTTATATTCTCCAGTTATAATGTTATGCCCTGAGTTGACACCCTACTTTATAACATATGATGATTACTCCAGACACACTCTAGTTCTGTTACTCTGAGGGCAGCTCAAGTTGTACAAACTCAGATGATGGCGACATGGGATATATGATATATAGATGAGGGTTTCCTTATTTAGATTATGCCCTTGACGTATCTATCTCGCGGATCCATAATTCGAGCTTGTATAACTAGTTTTGTCCATACTTGTATTTACAGCATGTTTAATGTATTTAGCGCATGTTTATTTGTACCTATGCTCTCGACATTGTTTTATACTCATGTTTTCCGATTCAAACTTATCAATATACATGATTTACTGTCGTTCCTTTAATTTCCTTTATGTTACTTGTCATTGCTTGTACTTCCATGCCTAAACTACATCACTTGATCATGTACACGTGTGCCTGATATGCATGCCACTTGGCTTTATCATATATACTCGCGGGGTTGCATCTAACAACCCTGAATCCTCATATCCAGATCCTAGAGACCGGACCTTGGTGGTTTTGTTGTAGCTCATCAGAGTGCGCAGAGGATCCTTCCGTGGTGATTGGAGTGCAGCAGGAGCTTGGACTTCGCCGTAGCTCTTTCTCCCAGTTCCTCCCCTGTTTGGCTCTCGAGGCTTCTCTTGCTGCTCGTGAGCACCTCTCAGCTTTTGTTATGTATATCTCTTCGTGTATTGTACTTTTATGTTTTCTGGTGATGTCATATTCCTGTAATATTGTATCACTCTCTGTGATGACCATGTACTTGTACTTTTTTGTTAGAATGTATATTACCACTGTGCTTCCGCACTCGGATTCTTGCCTGTACTGATGCTTAGCGTATATACGTGAGGGTATTTCTGACCTGCAAAATTTAAACCCTACTGAAATTCTGATTTCAAAAATCCCTAATAACCTATAAAAAGCCTAAACTACTTCTTTTTCTACCTCCAAAGAAAAAATCATGACCCAACTCTCCCTACCTCCTTCTTTCTTTTCTTCTCAAGCGGAGCATGAACAAAAGGATCTTAAAGTGCGGAGATAGAGGAACATGATAGGGGAGATCAAATCCAAGTAAGTAATCTATTTTCTCAAAATTTATTTGATATAAATAGTTTATTAAAATCATGTCTATACTATGATCTCCATGAATAATTTTACACATCAAAAACTCAATCTAAAATCTAACTAAAATCATGTGACGATACACCAACTTCTAATTTTAATTTATAAATTTTTCCAGAATTTTTAAGCAAAAAATTTTCAAAAAATAAAAATGAAAAAAAAATCTCTGGGCTGCTCTCGGCCAATGGCCGAGAGCAGCGCCCCCTGGCCGCACGGACCCGCCTGGGTCCGTGCTTGCGCCAACCGGGTGTAGCCGCACCGGTCTGCTTTGGTGCACAGTGGGCTGGGCCGGCCCACTGTGCACATCTTTAAAAAAATAATAATAATTCTAGCAGTGGCTGGCCTGCCCAGCCCCGCTGGGCCAAGGCCGGCCTGGCCTGGACTGACCCGGGCCAGGTCTGGCCTGGACCAAGCCACCGACAGCAGCGCTTTGGGCCCTATTTTTTAAAAAAAGAAAAATAAAAGGATTTTCGGACTAGGCCTGGGCCTGGCTTGGTCCGGCTTAAGCTGGCTGCTGGATTTATAAAAAGAAAGAAAGAAGAAAGAAAGAAAGAAAGAAGGAAGAAAATTTTGCAAATAATAAATAATTAGCTAAAAATAAAAAGAAAAAATTGAGAAAAAAATATAAACAATAATCTATAATTCTTCTACTTTCTATGATGAAAATTTTATACAAATAGCAATAAAAAATTAAATCAAATCACCCACTTAAAACCATATTCCTTAATGGTAAATTCAGACCCGTTAAGTATTTTAATGGTTTAAAGCCTATTAAAAATCCAACAAAAATTAGAAATTAGTTTAAATTAAAGCTACTAAATTCATTAAACCTAGAGGATGATATTCCCAACCCCCAAATCAATTAATCAAGATTAAAACTACTTTAAACCCCCAAGTAGGGCATCCTTTTTAAAATTCTAACAATTTGTATTTAAATGAACTATGTAGATTTATCAGGGCCTTATGATTTCAGTGCTTTGAACTTGCGATCGAGTTCAGGTGAGTGTTTCTTTTCTTTGTATAATTTAATTTATTTTATCGTGAGTGTCCTTTTCCTCCTCCAGTTAAACAAGAATTTTGTGATAAATGATTTTATATTATTGTGTAATTATGTTATAAAATTTACTGAGATGATATTTGTGAGTGTTTGCTCTTGTATCATTTTCTTATTTATTGTTGTCAGTTACTTGTATCATTTCATGTGATCATTTGACTTATTTTACTAGTGTGATTACCTGTATTCCTTTATGAGACATTGGTGAGTGCTCATCCTATTTAATTAGTTCATATGAGTGTTTATCATTATCATTGCATGTGTGAAAGATTATTACTTTAATTCTAGGCTAGTTATCGTACACCTTAGTTTATGACTTGATTGTTCTTGAGATTGGCCTAGTTCATATTTGTAGATTTATTTGAGGTATTATCGAACATTTATTTGATGATGTTTCAAACGAGAATTTATTTGGACAATAAAGATGGATTAAATAATGATGTTACCTTAAGATTAATTTATCTTGATGCTTGGATTTATATATGAACTTAGACTTCAAGTTGAGATTTATATGGGATCTTGATTCATATTCAGATGAGATCAATAAAAGTTGGATTCTGATCCTATGGGAGAATACCTTACCTTGATTTTTGATTTATCATATGATACTGATTTTGGATTATTAGATGCAAATATTTTATTTGGATAAATTCACTGATAAATTATCTGAGTAATGTTATTTATCGATATTGGAGTTTGGATACAGAGACTTTTTAGATTTCATGTAACTTGAGGATGTCTCATTCCTTAGTTATTTTCTTAATTGGGATTGAAACTATTGGTGATGTAACTTAAACTATAATTATATTTAGATCTTGGATTTGGCTGGTTCATGATGGTAGTTATATGAGTTGAAATCTGGGTGACATTACCAGTAGATTTGATTATTCTTATTGATGGTAAAACAGGTGAGAGTTTGGTTAGATGTTGATGATTGATTAATTTGGAGAATCTTTATTAAAAAAATGAGATATTAGACTTAGATTTGTTAGCAGACTCGATTGAGTTGAAGTTAACCTTGGGTTGAGGCGTAGACGTAAATTGGTTTAACCTGACCTGGTGGATTTTAGAGATATATATACTTGATATGTTACTTGAATTTTGGGATCTCGTGATTGACCTGGATAGAGTGAGAGTATGTGATGATCTTGATCGGAGTGGAGTGTGGGGATTGGATTAGATGTATCAGAACTTATAGTTATTTCAGTTATTGAGATTCAGATATATCGATGACTTTGGGGATGGATATGTCGATGACTTTGAAGATCTAAGTTGATTATATATTTTACTTGGATTATTCTATTCATACTAGCAGGTCATTATTTATTCTGAATATCATGATTTACCTGAAGAACTTGACTGTTTATACATGATATTTACCTGATAACTATAATGTCCATGTTACCATAATTGCTGGAAAAATATTGTATATGATAACAACATTCTCATGTTATACTTGTTACATGTCCTGTTATATTGGTATCCTGTTCACTGACATTATATATCCTGTTATACCGGTATCTTGATTACACATGTTGATGTTGTTACCAACTGAGTTATCCCAGTGGTCTAACTAACATGTACATTAAATAATCTTGATAATCTAAATAACCTGATATTAAACAACTTATACTGGGATTGAGGAGATTGATAGAGGAGACAACGTCTGTATTTTGGGTAGACCTAGGATATAGGTTGTGCAGCCGAAAGAGGGTTCCATTGTAGGGTTCCCGTGGGGTGACTGGCACCCCGTCCTGTTCTTGTTCCTCTTATACATGTTCCTGACTACCTAGCGGTAGGGCCTGGTTCAGCGCAGGAGTCTGGGCTGTGGTCCCGGGTATGCGAGACCCACCTAAAGCATAGACAATGTCTCCATCCGATCTGTTTCAATAACTTAGAAACTCGATTGTCATGTGTAATAGGCGTAATATGGGATGAGTCTATTACAAGTGACAATTGGTGTTTGCTGACATAATAATAATAAACTGTTCATAATATACTGTAATTGATTGTCTTTACCTGATACATGTATGTATGTTGGACATCTGATGTTACACCTGACCTGATTGGACATCTGACTCTAATATTGACAGACTCTACCAGCTTGATATATAGATCGTGATAGATATATGATTGAATACTTGACTGGACATACTCTACTATGTGCTATCCACATTCTTGTTTCCTATTTATTCTTACACATTCAATAGGAGTTCTGACTCCCTGGATTTGCATTATCCAGATCTGTGGCTATTTATTATTGATCAGTTATTTGGAGAGCATTGCATGCGTTACGAGGAGTTGGAGTCTCTCTTTTCTTTATCTTAGGTATTATTTCTCTTTTATTCATTTACTTTTGGCTTAGCGTACGTGCGTGGTGTATTTTTCTCGCGTACATACGTCGCCGACCTTCATCGCGACTCTGTTTCCGCGTATTTTGGAAAGTGGGGCGTGACAAAGTTTCCCTGAAGATCAAACTATCTTTACACCAGAAGATCAAACGCTCTACGCGTACATACGTCACCGACCTTCATTGCGACTCCGTTTCTGCGTATTTTGGAAAGCGGGGCGTGAGAGAGTCTCCCTGCAAGCTCAACTATCTTTACACCAGAAGATCAAATGCTCTATCGAGATAGAATTTTTTTCCCGCGTGGTATCCCAACAGTGTCATGTGGACCAATGTCAAATTCTCGAGAGCCCAACTAGCTTTACAGGGGCCCATTGTGCCTTTTTGGTCATTGAGATGATCAGGCCCATTGCGCCTTTGGGGGATCTTACATAGTCAAACATCACCCACATACAAAACTAAGTTCGGCGGGGCATTGCTCTGTACTAATTGAAGGACTTGGGGCACCATCCCAAAAGACTAGACTCCCAAATCCCTATATACCCAAGACCATCCCTACGTCTAGCCGATGTGGGACTATTTGTTCGACCCAAATTCCAACAAAGAGAGTACCTTAACCCTGGGGGAGGGCACAAATTACACAAGCTAAAGCCCTTTTTGAGTGGAGTCTGAGAGAGCTTTATAGGATTTTTGGAATGATTTAAATACTTAAATTATAATCAAATTTATAGTTTTACTCTAATTAATGATCTTTTCCTAAAGCTATAATTTACTCATCAGATTAGGATTGCCCAATTTATTTAATAAAATAATAATTAGTTAATCCTAATTGTCAAAGTACTCGTAGCTAATTAACTAGCTCCATTCAAGTAAGCTTCTTTTAAACATTATTAAAAAGTCTTAATTGTATTTGCTCCAAAAATTTTCTTCAATGTATTTGCAATTTGATTATCACTTTCCATATTATAAGTTAGTGGCAGAGCCAGAGGGGCAAGGGGTGACACGTGCCCCCCAGACCAGCCTTACTTGTAGATTTGTTATTTTTGAAGAAAAGTATTTGTAAATTTGTTATATTAATAAAAAATTTATTGTAGTTATATGCATAATAGTGTTGTCGTTCAATTGGTATTTGGCTTTTTTCTCTTTGCAAAATTGTTCCTAGTCTTTTGTAGATTTACTTTTTCCCCCCTATTTTTTCTTATCTTCTCTTTTATTTTTCCAGCACAACTTTTTATTAATACATAATAATAATTTTATTTCTTCTATTTCTTCTTTACTTTTTCTTTCCTACTTTCCGAACGAAACTATTTATTAATTTAAAAGAATACGTTTAATTTTGTTTCTATTTTTTTCTTTACATCATTTTATTTCTCCAACAATTTTTTTTTTTATCCTTATATTTCCTTCCTCCCTTAGACCCCCCAACCTGCAACACATGATAGAAATAAAATAAAGAAAAAGAGGAAAAAATTGGAAATAAAAGAAATGAAATGAAATGAAAATAAAAGGAATAAGTAGAGAATATACTATTTAGAAATCAAGTATTTAACAATAAAGATAGATTATATATTTAAAAAATCTTAAGGATTATAATAGTAGACATGTTGATTATATTCTACTTAAGAAGTTATGAAAATTAATTCTGAAGGCAATTAGAATTTACAATAATATAAAAGTTTTAATATATTATTAATTTTGTACTGGGGATCATGAATTTTTAATTCAATTATAATTAATCTTTTTTTAATCAGATTTCTATAATTTAATAATAACATATTTTATCAATTCAATATCTAAATATATTTGAGAAAACATATTTTAAGACTTAAAATTTAAATTTCAAACATTTAATGTTTTTCCAATCTGCATCTCAGATAATAAAAGATTACTATTACTTTATTATGGCCAAACTGAAAAAAATTCTTGCATTCACCACTGTCTTTAATTGTTTTCTTAAAAACGGTTGATAGAGCATTTGAATCGGTGTAAGGAAGTGCACCCCCCTCGGCCCTGAGTTTAAAGTTCTGGCTACGCCTCGGTTGTAAGTTGTGCTTATACTAAATGTTTAACAACTATGATGAGAATGGTCACAGATGTAAACATTAAAAGTGTAGAAATTAAAGAAGGAATTTCCAACGTATACTCAAATTAGATTTTTTCTTCAAAATCATGATCATGATCACTCTCAAACGTGGAGGACTTTGAGACCCCCTTCTCATTTCTTGACCTGTTTCTTAGCTACTCTTGTTAACCACTTGACAACATAATTATCTTGGGCAAGATAATATATATGGGCTAGAAAGGGACAGAACAAATTAAAATACAAGTAACTCAAATGGTTGCGTGTCAATTTGAAAGGTGCACCTTAATCTTAATCTGAGTTCTTTGTTTGCCCCGAAAGTTGCGAAACATTGTGTTTCTGCCCGCTCAGAATTTGGGCCCCACCTTGTTTTTCTTCTCTTCAGGCTGTTTGTTTGCCCCCGAAAATTATGCGAGTGAGCCTCATCTTCAACTCAGCAAATTGCATGAACAGTACATGAACAGTGCGAGAAGGAACTTGACACCGCAGGCCCCACTGCATTGTCGGGGGTGTGCTCTACGATGGTCCATTGTCTTCACTGCTCCAGGCTGCAGGCTCGGGATCAGGCTCGATACAAACAAACCTAATTAAATCCCAACTGAGATCCCAAACTGAAGCAGAGATAGAAGATGCAGGTCATCAGTGACCTTACCATGTATTTATATATGTTTATTTCATTGTGTTGAGGTAAAATAAAGTGATGGCAGAGGCATCATCCATCAGCAGTTTTGGCAGCTAGAAAATCTAAGAGCCAATCATTTTTATTCAAAAGATTCACTTGAGGAATCTCTCCTTTGTCTTCTCGTTGTCAGCATTGATCATATTGTAGAAAAGATTATCTTTTCATTAGAAAGCAACAACCTGAGGGGGACTCTGGGGATTCTGTTGGTGGCTTTTTCCAACTAGAAAGTAGGGACTCGGCCATTCTTAATAGCATATATAATATATAGGGATAGGCTTGTGTCATTCCTGAAACGATGACGAATCCTTCTCACTCAAATACAACCCTCTTACATTCGAATGTAAGATCCATTCCGTTAAAGTTGATTTACATTATTTCAAGCAACTAAAAATCAAAAATCATATATTTTGAATATTTTTTTCTCATCCATCAAGTAGGCGCAAAATAGATGGCCGAAAATAGCGTATTGCTTAGATCTACGTCTTTAGACATACAAATTCTCGATCCGACTATTTCACCATGATCTAAACACTTTAAAAACCCTCACACCCCAATTTTTATTACATTTCAAATATTTTATATTGTTAAACTAAGCAACTCACTATTTCGGTCGTCTATTTTGCGCTTGCTTGATGGATGAGCAAACAATATTCGAATTACATGATTTTTTATTTTACTTTCTTTAAATAATATAGATTAACTTCAACGGAATGGATCTTACATTCAAATATTGTGGGGTTGTATTCCGAAATGACACAAGTCTATCTCTATATAATATATATTGGATTAACATAAAACAGTCCACCAACAAGCAAGTTGGCCAAACAACACATCACATAAACATAAGAAAATCTAAAGAGCAAAGGAAAGATTCTTAATTAAGTTCTGCTTTGGAGATCCTTGTGACATTTATCTCCTGTTACATATCTTCTTTAGAATAAAAATGTCTCTTTTAACAAAAACAAACTATTATATGCCATGTTGAAGTTATTAATGTTATAGAATAACAAAGACTGAATGAATTCTTGAAAATTCATGGGATTTATTTCTATATGTTTTTTTTCACTAAAAACATATAGAAATAAAATCCTACTTCTTATTAGATCTTGATATGAATCCTGAAGAATTCAAAACATATAGTAATGATTTTCAGTTGAATGGATGATTTAGGTGAATAATATATATTAAATACATAATATATTATTCTCACACTGTCAAATAGCCCGTCTAGCTCAGTTGGTAGAGCGCAAGGCTCTTAACCTTGTGGTCGTGGGTTCGAGCCCCACGGTGGGCGTTCTCTATTTTTTCCATTGATTTTCTTCAACATTTTTTATCCGCATTTTATTAAAAAAATAAATAAAGAGACGTGTGGTTGCTGATTTCTTTCTTTATCCTCCCTTGCTGTTGTTATTCAGAAAATCAATATCTGGAAAAGAAATCCCTTTTTTTTAAGGTAGAAAGCTAAATATTTTTTTGGGTAGAAGACTACCATTAAATTTTTTTTTTTTGGGAAAACTTAACACTTTTCTATCCATTGAATATGCTTTGAGATTTGAGAGAGGAGATCAAGAGTATAGGTTTACAACTTTACATAAGGCGCCCTTACAATTTTCAACTGTGGCCGCCATCAGCCACCCCTCTCAATTAATTTCTCTTTCTATCTCTCTCTCAATATATGTGTGTGTAGTGAGTTGATCCGCTGAGAACGGTTCTCACGGATTCATGTGAGAACTTTCACGTGGGTCGTCGGATCTGATAGAGATCTGGTTTTATTTGATTTGATCTATCAGACTCGACGACCCACGTGAAAGTTCTCACAGAAATCCATGAGAACCGTTCTTAGAGGATCAGCTCATATATATATATATATATATATATATATATATATATATAATAATATATATATATATATATTATATATATATAGAGAGAGAGAGAGACTTGTGTCATTCCGGAAGGATTCGAGTCTGAATCCTTCCTAATCAAATACAACCCTACGACATCTGAATGCATGATCCACCATATTAAAGTTGATTTACATTATTTCAAGTAACTAAAAATGTGTGTGTATGTGTGTGTGTATATAGAGGAATCTATACCTCCGCCGCCAACTGAGAGAGACTCTCTCAGCTGGCGCAACGTGGCTCAATTTTAACCACAATTTTAGGTGCTGGTACTATGGTCGCAGTTTTATATGAAGACTGTGATTAAGTCGCCGTGTTTTTATGAGAACTGCTGCCATGATCGCAGTCTTTTCTAAGAACTGCGACATTGGTCGCAGTCTTTTTTTGAGAACTGCTACCATGGTCGCAGTCCTAATTACACTGAAAATATATAATTTTTTAAGACTACGATCATGTTACAGTGGACTTAGACCAAGTTGCAGTAAGTTTGCAACCATATTGTGCAACCATATTGAAGTGACAGCTGAGAAAGTCTCTCTTAACAATGTAGATCAACTTCAACAGAGTAGATTTTGAATTTAAATGTGAAAGATTCATCTCCATATCCTTCCCAAAAGATCCAAGTCTATCTATATATGAGATAGACTTGGTTACTTCTAGAAGAATTTGAGCATGAAACCTTCACACTCAAATTCAATATTACGACATTCAAATGCAAAATCTACTCTTTTGAAGTTGATTTACATTATTTAAAATAATTAAAAACAGTGTTTTATAGTTTTTTGTCCATGCATCTAGTGGCACAAAATGATAGCCGAAAGTAACATATTACTTAAATCTATGACTTTAGACATATAAATTCTCGATCCGAGCATTTTATTATGATCTAAACATTTAAAGTCTCCACACACCTATTTTTGTTAGTTTTCAAATATTCTACATCGTTAAACTAATCAACTCATTATTTTGGCCGTTCATTTTGTGCTTACTTGATGAATAAGTATTCAAAACACTTGAATTTTTATTTTTAAGCACTCTTGATAATGTAGATCAACTCCAACGGAGTGGATCTTCAATCTGAATGACCTATCATTGAATTTGAATGAGAAAGATTAATCTTCATATCCTTTTCAAAGGATCCAAATCTCGTAGTGATCAAAATTGACCCGCGACACGTGTCCAAACTATCAAGGAAGTTCCCCCAAGACATTCACGACACGTGTCAAAATTGAGAATATATTGTTAAAATGATGAACGTGGTGAACAACATGGGTGTTTTTTTTTTTGCCCTCTCCTGTTAATCGCTATTCTTTCCTTCCTTCCTCCTACGTGGATTGGTCATGGATCTCTGTCCTCTTTATTTCTGTGATTTGGGCTTGATTTCTCTCCTTATTCTGAGTATCGCTTCACATCCACGTGTGGGATATCCCATTGTGGTTATCTCTTGTATTGATGTAATACAAGCATTTGGCTTGAAAATCACCAATGTTTTGTATGTAAGATACGCATCCACTTGGTTCCAATTTACTTTGGCAAAGTTATCGATAAAACTTATTATTATGGGTCTCAGAAGAACATTGATTTCACAAGAGTAAGCTGGATTCCAACATTGGCCTCCTAAATATTTGGCACTGTGGGTACGTAAATTGCTGCAGCCTAGAACTATAGGAGTTGCATCCAAAGTAATAATTCTAAAAGCAAATGTCATTCAAACATAGGAATTTTGATCTTTACAAACAGAAGAGATGTCAGTGTTAAAGAAATTTGTATTGCTATTACAATGAAGTCCCAGAAATATAATACAATCACACGAATCGTTGACAAATGAATATTACAGAAACTATGCAAATCAATGATACAAAAATATAATAGATCAGAGGCAGTACTGGATTTGTTTTGCTTTCTGACTCTTGATGAACAGCAACCCTAGCTTCAAGAATATAGATTTGTACAAATTATGTTGAACTTGACAATGAATATTCTGTACAAATTAGTGGCACTAGCCTTCCTCCTCCAACCATATCAGCATTATAAACTTCAGCTTCTGGAATCTGACATTAAGGAAAGCTTGTGCCCTATGGCCCTATCAATTCAAACGAGAACAAAGATTAGACGGTATATTTGATTTATTTTGAACTGCAATTTCCCCCGAAAATTGTCCAGGTTCAAATGGCACAACCCAAATGCCATCTCCCTCGTTGTAGATTTTCAGGAGAAAAGCTTCACCATATTTTAGTACTAGATTTTGGGGGCATGCGTTTAATGGAGATATATATGGTTGGACTTTTAATGCTTTTTTGGAATACATGAATTAAACTCTCCTATTATTAGTGACTTGTTAAATGCAGACAAATTGGAGTATTTCCTAAATAAAAAAGTGGTTAAACATTTGCTAAACCACACTGAGACGTGGATCAGTGGTAAAGGATTGGGTTGGGAAATAGGAGGTCTCAAGTTCAAGACCAAAAATTGGAAGCAAAAAAAAACTGGGTCAAATTAAAGCCCAATTGAGAACTCCCAAGGGTTTGCATTATAATAGTAAAGATAAAGATTTAGGATATGAAATCTGGCATATCTGATATCTATGTATTTTAAGTGTTAAAACTTAAAAATATGATATACGATCTAAAACAAACAACTTGAAAGCATCTAATGTAAACATCTACATGATAGTAAGAAGGGCAAAAAAAACATCTATGGATCACATTCTATTCTCAAGTCAACTCAAGCTTGATGGTGAAAATGGTTTGTGACTACCACAACCCAAATATATGAAATTTCTTCACGCAGTTAATGAGAACACTGGATTAAGGGGTAAACTTACTGTACATGAAGGATTCATGAGCACAACCAAAAGTCTTCATCAGGTTAATCAGATCACTTTTTCAAGAAGGGCTTCTGACATACAAGCAGCCGATGATCATTATCGCCTAGTAGTTCAATAACACGAGCATCCCAGCGAACTTGTGCGGCAAGAGCTCTAGCTTTCTCTATGAAGTTAATTTTATCATGTAAAACTACCCATCCCTGAAAAGAGAAACTGCTAGTAAGTCACAGCTAGCACATCCGACCCAAAAGCATATGGAGGAAAAAATCATAAAGCATGCAAGTTCATATTATGTCAAAATAATAATGAAATCTATAATGAATAATTGAAGATAATGGTATTTGGATATGTGTGCCACTTGGTCAGGCAGTTGAGGTTACAAAAATCCAAGTAATTCATCAGTTGGCATATTAGATTATTGTTTGTGATATAAGCAGCCCACGGTTCAATCAGTTGGGTATAATTTATGGAAGCTAATGCTAAACTATTATAATGGGACGATAATCGGAAAGGAGAAACTATGAGGTAAAAGTTTATGGAAGTCCCACCCCCCCCCCCCCCCCCCCCCCCCCCCCCCCCCCCCAAAAAAAAAAAAAAAAAAAAAAAAAAACCCCAATAGCCATGCAAGATACCACTAACCACTAACCTCGCGTCTCTCAAACTCATCTCCTGTCGAAGGCCTGTCTCCTGTGCTACCTCAGTAGAACGTTCTTTAAACTATCTTCAAGAATAACAAATTCACTAAATTATCATCATCTGGTGAAAGCATGATTATCTGACCAGGCCAAGTTGCTTTCCTTATACTACCAGTGATTTTTTGAATACTAGACAATATAACTAATGACCAAGATACAAAGATAAAAGGCTGATAAGACATGCTTTCTACAAACAGACAAAATAAGTATAATTGTACCTTGGGCCGCAATATTCGGTCCATTTCCAATACCAATTCTAGTAGACCACACTTCTCTGAATTCATATGATGTAATAGAAGGCCAGTAGCATGAAGCATATCATATGTACGAGGATAGGTGGGAAAGGGTTCACACCTGGAATAACATGAGAAGTATTAGAAACAAGAGCATAATGTTTTGCACACTGAATCTACAGCGACCAATTCATACATAGAGAGTATATGCTATTTGACAGTTAGGTAAATCCAAAACAAGAACCAAATAGAAACTGTGAAACAGTTTCAATAGAAGAAAGAGAAGTAAAAGAATTTTCCTTGACTACGCATGTTATCTATCTGCTGATTGAAGCAAACACTCTTAACATCTACAATCAGCAGCTTTGGTTGGGTGTCACATATTAATAGTGTTAACTTTGGTTATTAGTATTGAGTTATTGGGTTATTAGTATTGAGCCATCCCTCTCTCTTAAGGCCACTGGCCATATACACACACACAAAAAAAAACCGTCGACCTCCTCCTTCCCCTCTCCCTCTCATGAAGCCGCCGGCCCTGTAGATCAAGCCCCCTCCCCCCCCCGCGCCCCCCCCACCCAAAACTACCTACACGTCTGCGAAGCCCTTCAGCAAGAAAGAAGCCCTACAAGACTTCTTTGGTGAGATCTGATCTATTTACTACTCTAAAAATCAGATTTTTACATATGATCTGGCTATTTAGATGCTCTACAATACTTCTCTGGGGAGATTTGATCTGTTTACTGCTCAAAAATCAGATTTTTACACCTGATCTGGCTATTTCTAGCTGAAAATTTGTGTCTTTTACTGCTGAACTAGCTGTACATGCTACTATCTAGTCGCTAAGTTACTTGTTTCTCTCCCTAACTGATTTCTGATGATCTATCTAACTGGCTATTATGTCTGAGACTACAAGTTTCCTCCTCCACTATGATCTCTTCTATGGTTGAAACTTCTGTTCCCAAGACAATGTTGGGGACAGCGGTGAAGTTGAATGACTCAAACTACTTGTTATGAGCACAGGCGTTCCGCATATTCATTGGAGCTCAGAACAAATTAGCTCATCTCCTTCAGACTCCACCTGCTACCACAGATCTCACACGTATGTGACCTAGCTTACTGGAGATTATTCTGTGATGACATGGCTTCTCAACAGTCTGGAGAGGAAGATTAGTGGTAGTATCATGTTCCTGACCACTGCTACGAAGATGTGGGATACAGTGAAGATGATGTATGACAATGAGAAGAACTCCTCGAGGGTATTTGAAATCTATGAGCGCTCGTTTGAGCTCAAACAGGGAAACAGATATGTGTATGAGTTCTATGACGAACTCAAAGGTCTGATTGATGAGTTGGAGATACATGAACCCGCTGTTGCTGATGCGGCAACACTGAGGGGATATCATCAGGATCTAACGGTATCGAAGTTTCTATCTGGCTTGAGTCTTACACTACGATCTCAGGTGCGAGGTAAGATATTGGGAGGAGATAGTATTCTCATATTGACTACTACCTTCTCGCGAGTTATGTGAGCCTCTACTGGATCTGATTTTTCATCTGCATCATCCATTGAGCAGTCTGTCATGATTTCTGGGCGTGGCAGAGGTCGTGGTCGCGATCTTGGAGGATGAAGACGTGGATCTGTACGTGGACATGAATCTTATAGAGGTAGACAAAATGCCTCTGAGAAGGCCCTCGGCAATGTAAGCATTGTGAACGTAATAATCACATCTCCGAAAAGTGCTGCGAGAAATTTGATTGACCTGAGTGTGCACAGCTGTCTGAGTCTGATTCTCCTGCCCCGTATGGTACTCCTCAGGTCTCCTCGTCTGCTCATTTCGGCTCTTTCACAGTTGTACTGTCGCGGGAGGAGTAATGTAGACTCCGACAGTTAGAGTTCTTTCAGAACAATCTTTTAGCAACTCATACATCTGTTTCAGGTATGCACGCCTATACTGTCTATACTAAAAATCCTGAATATTAGACTTAGGAGTCTCATCTCATATGACAGGTATTAAACAAAAGTTTATTTCCTTAAATTTGTCAAATACCCCTCTGTTAAAATCGCTAATGGTACTTAGTCACCTGTATTAGACAATGGGGTAGTTCAAGTTACTTCATCCTTGACCCTTACTGATGTCCTATATGTTTCAAGATTTCCTATTAGTCTCTTGTCTATCAGTTAGTTTACTAAACATAATAATTATAAAATAACCTTTTTTTCTTATTATGTATTTCAGGACCTATCGACTAGGAAGAGGATTAGTTCGGGGCATAAGCAAGAAGACATATACTATTTGGACGATCGAGTGACCCCTACTGGCTTGGTTGCAGATCAACCTGATCCAGTTTTACTTTGGCACTGACGCTTGGGTCATCCTTCTGTGCAAAAGCTTTAGTCTGTTATTCCGATTGAGTCCTCTATTTCTTCTCTAGGTTGTGAATCTTGTGAGTTAGGTAAGCATCATCGTGCTACCTTTCAGAGTCGAGTCAATACTCGTATTAGCTCTGCTTTTGAGTTGGTCAATTCTGATGTCTGGGATCCTACTCGGTTGCCCTCTGTTAAGGGTTTTATATATTACTTACTCTTTGTTGATGACTTTTCTCACATGACTTGGTTGTATCTCCTAAAAGAGAGGTCAGAAGTTTTCAGTGTCATTGAACTTTTCTTTAATGAAATAAAAAATCAGTTTTCTACTTCAATTCGTTTGCTTCATACTAATTGGAGTATGTTAAAAAAGATGTATTTATTTTTGTTCCAAAAATGAGATTATTCATCAGACCTCTTATTCTCACGCATCCCAACAAAATAAAGCCGCTGAACGCAAACATAGACATATTCTGAAAGTCGTTAGAACCATGATGATTCATATGAGTGCTTCGAAATATTTATGGTCTGATGTTGTGTTAAGTGTTGGTCATCTGATTAATATGATGCACTCTTCTGTTCTCGATAAAATATCTCAATTTTCTTGTCTCTATCCTAACAAAATACCATTCTCTATGACTCCCCGTATTTTTGGTTGCACTTATTTCATTCAGAACTTGTTTCCTGAGTTAGATAAGTTATCTTCTGATCTATAAAATGTGTCTTTGTTGGGTATTCTAGAACACAAATGGATACCGGTGTTATAATCCCTCCACCAGGAAGTATTTGGTGTCTGCTGATGTTACATTCTTTGAGTATATTCCATATTTCTCTCCAAAGGTTACTGTCACTATATCTGAGACTATTCCTCCTTCATTATCTGTGTCTTTACTTACACTTGCTTCCACAGTTTCATCGCCAATATCGCCAGTAGAAACTCCGAATCCACCTGCATCAAAGACAGTTTAGGATTTCAGGTACGTCTACACTAATCGCCCAAAAGTTTCCGCCTCTGAACCGGTTCCGACTAACCCCTCTGCAGTAGACGGTCCTCCTCCTCCACCATCAACATCTCTCTTTGATCTTGATCTTCTCATTGCTCTTCAAAAAGGTAAACGGTCCTGCACTAATCATCCTATTTTGAATTTCGTTTCTTATAATCAGTTTAACCCTCACTTTTCGTCAATTTGCTCTATCCTTGTCTTCCGAATCTATACCCAGGTTTCATACAGAGGCTTCATCGGTACCTATCTGGAAGCAGGTTCCGGATGAGAAGATGAAAGCTCTTACTTTTAGAGGAACTTTGGAGTTGATTTCGGCACCAACAGATGCAGTTATTGTTGGTTGTTGCTGAGTCTTTACTTTAAAATACCGCCCAGATGCATTTGTAGATAGATATAAGACTAGGCTCGAGGCCAAAATTATACTCAGACATATGGCATCGACTATTTTAAGACATTCTCGCCAGTTGTCAAGATGAATTCTATCAGAATTATGTTCTCCATTGCTGTTAACTTGTCATGACCATTGTTACAACTGGATGTCAAGAACACTTTTTTATATAGGAATCTTCAGGAGGAAGTTTATATGGAGCAACCTCTAGGCGATATGGGGAGACAAAAGTTTGTCGTCTCAAGAAGGCCATATATGCACTCAAGAAGAGTCTAAGGGCGTGGTTTGAAAAGTTCAATCTTATCATTTCTGGTATTGACTTTTCCCGGTGTCATTCAGATCATTATGTCTTCGTTCGGCACACAAAGCCTGACAATTCTGGTTGTTTATGTTGATGACTGGTAGTGATTCAGCTGAGTTATTGGAGACTAAAAGTATCTTAAGCATCATTTTGTGACCAAGGACATGGGACATCCAAAATACTTTCTGGGAATTGAAGTTGCACAAAAAAAAAATGAAGTGTGCTTCTTTCTCATCGAAAGTATGCTCTGGATCTTTTTGAGAAAGCAGGACTTTTGAGATGCAAGCCTGCTAATACTCCAATGGAAGCTAATGTGAATTTATGATTTGATGATAATCATATACTGGATGATCCAAAACGATAAAAGAGATTGATTGGGAAGTTGATATCTCATGGTTACTAAATCAGATATAACCTTTGTTGTATGGGTACTGAGTAGATTCATACAGCAGCCTAGAGAGACTCATTAGTTAGTTGTGATAAGGGTTCTGACATACATCAAGAGTTGTTCAGAAAAAAAAGGTTAGTGTATAGGAAACATGAGCATGTACACATTTCTGGATAGTCGGATTCAGGATATGCTGGTGACTGAGGAGATAGAAAGTCTACTATTAGGTATTGCACCTTTGTTGGAGAAAATCTGGGAACTTGGAGTAAAAAGTAAGATGTGTCTCGCTCAAATGCAGAAGCTGAGTATAGAGCTATGGCTCATACGACATGCGAGATTGTGTGATTAAAAAACCTACTAATGGGCTTGCTTTCAGATATTCTGGACCCATGCCTATGCATTGTGATAATCAGTCTGCCATCTACATTGCTCAGAACTCTGTATTTCATGAAAGGACCAAACACATTGAGATTGACTGTCATTTTGTCACATATGCTTGGACGAAGAAAGTGGTTATGTTCCAGTTCACACCGTCTTCAAAGCAGTTGGCTGATCTCCTTATCAAAGCTGTCCCATCTCAGGTGTAATCTATATAACAAACTGGGCATGTTAGATGTTTACGCTCCAGCTTGAGGGAGAGTGTTAAGTTGGGTTATTAGTGTTGAGTTATTGGGTTATTAGGTTGTTACCCATATACTCTCCTTATCTTATATATATATATATATATATATATATATATATATATATATATATATATATATATATATATCTCTTCTCCCATTGAATAAAATCAATGCTTTTTTTTAGGGTTTCTATTTCTCAACAAACAATATTAGGTGGTTGGGACAATGAGACATTGACATGATTGGAGCCTTGGCAAGGGAAACAACAAGATATCCTGATTTGGACCTAGCATAAAGAAAAACGGAAACAAAACTATATATATTAAACAAGAATGATTGCCACTGATTCTCTCACAAGGCTGTCTAGGAATAGAAAGAAATGTTATACATGTTAAATGAGAAAAGTTAAAGCTGTTACCTCACAAGACAATCCTGAATGCAATTGTAAGTCTGGATAATATACTATGAAAAAGAGAAGGTTGACAGTTAACAATAGTGCAAAAAACATTTCATTGGGGGTAACGCACTGCATAAAGCATGGCATGTAAAAAACAATTTGGGGTAACACAAACTGCACAAGGCATGGTAATGCCACAAAAAAAGATATTATCACCAAAGAAAATACTTTCCACTTCAAAGGACTGGCTTCTTCATGCCACTCATCCTCTGGAAAGGAAACCACAGCTCAATAATCAAGCTCGACCAATGCCCGTGTAGAAAACAAGACGACTTCTAGTATGTAAACTTCAACATATTGAGCAGGTCCTAGGCACTAAATGACAGGCCTACAAATAATTCTCTAAGAAGTATGTACAACTTCAACATATTGAGCAGGTCACAGACACAAATGACCAGATCTACCACGGTTCGAAATATGGGCCGAGTCGGATACGACTCGGCCCCCTCCGATATGACTCGGAGGCCCGAGTCGAACGAAGGGCGCCGAGTCGACCCGGATCGGGTCCGAGTCGGACCCGATCCGGGTCGACTCGGCGCCCGTGACGGGTCGCGTTTAAAGGCGCTGAGGGGGGGGGGGGGGGGAGAGAGAGATCAGATCTGATCTCTCTCTCTCTCGCGCTCGCCGTCCCCCCGCGTCGCCGTCGCCGTCGCCATCGCCCAGGTAAATCTCCCTCTCTCCCTCTCAGTCTCTCTCTCTCTCTCCCCCCTCTCCCTCTCTCTGTGCCTCTCTCTCCCTCTCTTTCTCCGTCTCTCTCTCAAGTCTCTCCCGCAGCGGCTCTCTCTGTCTCTCTCTCTCTCCCCGTCTCTCTCTCTGTCTCTCTCTCTCTCCCCCCGTCGGACTCTCTCCCTCTCTCCTCTGTCTCCGTCTCTCTCCCTCTCTCTCTATTCCTCTTTCTCTCCCTCAGTTTAATTAATTTGCGTTTAATGTAATTTAATTTAGTTTAGTTTAGGTAAAGTTAATTTAAGTCAATTTAATTTAATAAAATTTTATAATTATAATTAAGTTAGGTAATTTAATAATTTTATTGAAGTTAGGTAATTAAGTTAGTGTAGGTTAATCTAGTATAAACTAGTTTAGTTTAATTTAATGTAGTTTCATTTAATTGAGTTTAATTTAATTTAAATTAGTTTAGTTAACTTAATTTAGGTTAATTTAATTTAATAAAGTTTTGTGATATTTTGATATTTTTCTTACCGACGACGCTTATATTTATGCTTTCACGTTATGTTTTGAGTGTTAGGTGATATGTTTTGAATATGTGATGCATGAATTTGATGTTTACATTTTTTTTATGATTTGTCATGATTTTTTCATAATTTTTTTGGCGTTCTATGTAGCGTTTTGTGCGTATCGTCCGAGTCCGATCCGAGTCGCTGAGACCGATCCGTCTCGGTGCCGGCCGAGTCGGCGGCCGAGACCGAGACTTTGAACCATGAGATCTACAACCAAGTCATCTACGAAGTATACGTGTCTGTGTCAGATTCATATTCACAGAAAGTCCATATTCTTGCTAAGATAACATGTGCCAAATGTGAAAGAAAGAAGAACAAGTCGAGGTACGGTACACGTTCAGACTAATATTCTCCCTAGTACGGGAAAGCTAGTTGTTATCCGCCTTGTTTTTTTTTATCATTGAGAGTAAAAAAATGTGCTGAGGTTGAAAAGCGATTGCGGATGAATACAAACGTATAGAATCAGAATGTGTATAGTTTTCATGGAAAAGTAAACAATAAAGAACAGATAAGCAAATTTGGATGTAATAAAATTATTTAAGAAATGGATATCAACTTACTATAAACCATGTGTGACAAAACTAATAAAAGGAGAGGAAGGGAAGAATGATGGAAACTTACCAGTTGTGCAGAACACCAACAAAACGTCGATCAAATATTAGAGGGAGTGTATTAAGTCCAGTTGGCACCACATTCATCACCCAGACAAATTTTTTTGCTCTCAAAAATGCAGCGTTAAGTCCTCCAAAATGGGCATTCATGTCCATGACATTTCGAATCATGTTAAATGGTGGTAACGGGTCTTCATCCCCCGGCCTCTTTGGATGGTCTGAAAAAATCAAAGGCGTAAGCAAAGACCAGTAATTGTTCAACGTTGCTTCCCACATATGTGAATCCTCATGGAATTCCTCAGGATGCACACCTGGAGGAAAAGGAATAGAGAAATGTCAACACATCAACCAAGGAATTCTGGACCTCTACAATTTAGTATCAAATACACTGAATATCAGGAGATTCTAATACATGGATCAGTAAAAGAAGATCCTATAATAGCTAAACAAAGACTTAATTCATAGCCGGTAGATAAGTCGGAACAAATACTTTCCATGAATGCCAAGTTCTTCTGCACTCAATTGAGAATCAACAATCCAGTGGGAAACGTTCTGTATAGGAACCCACCGTTTGCTCGTAGTTCCACTTATACACGAAAGAAGGGGTTGATAATATGCTCCTACATTGCCTTCTTCCTTACAGAGAGGTACTGCACCCTCCTTACTGCAATTAAAAAGGGAAAATAAAATATACAATATTAACTTTTAAGCAATTGACGCACAAAAGAACTTGAACAGAAGTATTATTTAAAAAAAAAATCTCAGAAGTTTTATCCTTACCGAGATGCATAGCAATTAACATCTGAAGTCTTCTGCCAAATGAAAGTATCATCTTGTTGTCCTAACATACTCCAACAAATTTTTGGGGAATATTCCTCTATGAACGTGAAAATCACGTGGTTCTTACCCCCAACAAGACCACCTTGAGGTTTGCTGCTACGCGAGGTCAAAACAAAGTAACCACCAGGCCTGAGTAGCCGATCAACTTCGACAAGGAAAGCACCATCTGCCTAAAAAGAGTTAAATAAGGCAAAATTACTTGAGAAATAAAACAACGCTCCATCTGAATAGAGAAGGCAAAGTATGCAAGAATTATCCATCTAAGAAGATTTAAGTACATGTCTACTAAGTACCAAGTATTGTTGCTGCAGCAATGTGTTTAACTAAATAATTATATCTACTCATGCCCACTTAAAAACAATTCATGCAAGATAACTGCCCTTTTCTTGAAGAAAATAAATTCATTTGGCTTCTGCATTGCCCATTGTGATGCAGATATCAAGCAACGTGTATGATATATGTATCACCAATGGAGAAGACGTCTCGTTCCATTTTCCCAGTAGTAGAACTCTATATAATTTTAGTTTTTCTATTTTGAGTTTTTTTTATTTTGGAGTTGTATTTTAATTAGAAGTTTAGTTTCTTTATTTGGAGTTGTAATTCAATTTGATTAGGAGTTTTAGTTTGAGTTGTATTTAATTTTATAAAGCCTATAAAAAGCCTTTTGTATCAAAAAATAAACAATGAATATTATGAAGAAAATTACTCAAACTTGTGTGACCTGTGATCTCTTCCAAATCTCTCTTTTTGTGTGTGAAGCCCTAGAGACACCCTAAATTAGTGGTGTGAAACTCTAGCTATCCTATCTCTTGCCCCATCTCTTTATCTTCTTAAGAAATTCTATTTCTTTCCCTTTTCACAAATTTCTTTCAATCTCAATTCTAATCTATTTCACAAAATCCTGGAGGAGGGGGCATGTAGTGCTGCTGCAGTGCCGGATCCGCTACAATAAAAACAAATATGTTGAGTGTTTGAAGTTCATTTTCAAGTCGTAGCTCTTTCATCCGGAGTCCAAATCGCGCACAACTTGAAGCGTTGATTTCATAAAGAATAGTACTACACATTTACAGTTATCACAGGACACTGAGATCAACAAGATCTTATATGTTTCTAACTTATATCGATTATTTCAAATCTGATATTTAATCTCTAATATTTTATCGATTTAACTATTGTTCACAAACGTGAGATTGTGCATATATGCTTACAAATAATTTATTAGATTTGATATTGATCGTAGAATCTTTTACCGCATAATATATTATCTTTAGGGCCTGTTTGGTTAAGGGTGGAAGTGAGGAAGTGAAGAAGTGAGGAAGTGGTAATAGTTCCCTTTGGAACTTGGGAATTGGTTGGTAAGTTTTCTGGTGTTTGGATGTTGTTGGGAAGTGTGGTTTGGAAAATGTTATTATGTCTTTTCCGGTGTTTGGATGGTAATGTGGAAGTGAAAGTGGAAAAGTTGACTACAAAGTTGACCGCAAAATAATATTAAATTAAAAATTAATTAAGAAAAATAAAAATTAGACTGTAATTAGAATGCAAGTGAGATTTACATGAGCAAAAATTAACTGTTTTGTGCTACAACTTATTACAAATGAGATTTACATGACCACAAATTAACTGTAGCACTCTGGAAGTGAGGAAAACGTTATGTAAAGGAGAAAAGAGAGAAGGAAAAGAACTTTTTTCCATTTTCCTTTTTCGGTGTTTGGATGAACAGCGGAAATGAGAAAAGACACTTCCCACTTCCTCACTTCCACCCAATTCCTTGAATCCAAACAGCCCCTTAGTTGATTCTTGATTGAAATTGGAGTAATCTGCGCATGTTGTTTTGGTAAACCTATATATGCATTATTAATTTTAATATTTTCCTACCAACGATCGTTTTCATCATTTTGGTAAAGCGTGATTGAGTGTTTTATTGATAATTTTCATACACACGAATACACGTTTCACATCAATTTGGTATCAGAGCATGATTTAGGTAGAAAACTTGCATTAGGTTTAGGAAAATTTGAATTTTATTTTTTAGCATTTGTTAGGAATTTCTCATTTGTTTTTCTTTGCATAATTTTTTTTTAAAAAATGCATATAGGAATTCCATCATTCATCTAGGTTTTATTAGTGCATACCAACTTAAATGAATTTTCAACCCACCTTAGCTGACATCATGGCTAAACTTGATTCTTTAACTCAAAAAACTAATGTCTTCCGTTTAGACGTAAAACGATTGAAAGAGAATGTCAATAGGGTGGTGAACAAATTAGAGACGCACAATCAGAACCCTAAAAGCGGTACCACTTGTGTGATTCCCACAGCTAGAGAAGTTATAGAAAAGTCTAATAACAATAAAAGCAAAAACATTGTAAAGGACTTTTCCAAGCTTAATCCTATAATCAAGTGTTACAAATGTCAAGGTTATGGGCATGTTGTTGTCCAAGCTCATTTAAGATTGACATCACTAACAAAGTTTTCCTTGAAATCTCTTAGCCTGATAGCATTATTTTTCCAAAAGTTACTCTGATTAAGGAATTTACCGTCACTCGTTCTTTTTCGTCCTCAGTTCTACTGCCAACAACACCTTCTCCGCCTCTTCTCCTATCAACCCTTACTGTCGTTACCTGTTTTAGTCACCAACCCCTTCCTTCTCTACTGTCAATACCATCTCCTTTTCTCTTATGGCCTAATTAGTTACTAAATCAAAATTCTTCACAGACTTTATCCCCATAATCGATCAGTGTCGAGTCAGTGAGTTGCATTATCTTTTGCATCACACATGCATGAACAACCCACTGAGATCAATGATAAAATTGCACAAAATAACACCAACCATGGGATACAAGCTGATGATAGGAATAGATTAAATACTTTTAATATTGGTAATATTATTCAAAAGTTGCATGCTTGTAGTTCTGATCCATTTTAAATCTTGATGAAATTGAACGATAATATTTATGTTATAGATTTTTCTATAGATTTTGGCATCAGTTCTACTTTCAATATTAACTACTTAGTGGATTATAAAGTTCTTGATGTTATCCCATTTGTTGATGAGCCTTCTCATGAGCCTATTTTTGAGAGCTCATTTTCTCCACTATCAGATATTTTACCCTATACAGCATGTCAAGTTGATAAATTCTTAGATGATAAAATCATCACCATCCGAATTGATGGAATTTAAAAAATATCTAATTTATTGGATAAGAAAAATACTAATTGATGATACATGATTATACCGAAGTGAACCACCAAAAAAGATTGATCATGAAATTTTGTAGTATGAAAGCACTTTCACTTCTAGCTCAACGGTGTCGAGTTCTCTCCAACACGGGGAGAATGATGCGGATATTAAACCACGTGTATGGCACGTGTATCACCGGTGGAGAAGACGCCTCGTTCCAGTTTCTTAGTAGTAGTAGAACTCCATGTAATTTTACTTTTTTTATTTTGGAGTTGTATTTTAATTAGGAGTTTAGTTTCTTTATTTTGGAGTTGTAATTCTATTTTGATTTAGAGTTTTAGTTTGAACTGTATTCAATTTTGTAAAAGCCAATAAAATGCCTCTTGTATCGAATAATAAACAATGAATATTATGAAGAAATTTTTTCAAATTTGTGAGTTGTGATCTCTCTCAAATCTCTCTTTGTGAAATCCTAAAGAAACCCTAGATTAGTCGTGTGAAACCCTAACTAGCCAATCCCTTGCCCCATCTCTTTCTCTTAAAAAAAAAACCTAGTTCTTTTCCTTTTCACAAATTTCTTCTAATCTCAATTCTAATCTATTTCACAAAACCCTAGGGGAAAACCTCTGCTATAGTAACTTGCTACAATATTGCTACAGTGTTGCTGCAGTGCTGCTACAGTGTTGATGCAGTGCCGGATCCGCTACAGTGAAAACAAACCCGTTAAGTATTCAAAGTTCATTTTCAAGCCGTATTTCTCTCATTCGGAGTCCAAATCACGCACAGTTTAAAGCGTTGAGTTCATGAAGAAGAGTACTACACATCTACAGTCATCACAGGACAGTGAGGTCAACATGATCTTCAATAGATACGTTTCTAACTCATATCAGTTATTTCAAATTTGATATTTAATCTCTAATATTTTATCGATTTAACTGGTTGCCATAAATGTGAGATTGTGTGTATCTTCTTGCATGTAATTCATTAGATTTGATAATGATCGTAAAATCTTTTGCCGCATAATATATTATCTTTAGTTGATCTTGATTGAAATTGGAGTAGTCTGTGCATGTTATTTTAGTTAACTCATATCTGCATTATTAGTTTTAATTCTTTCCTACCAACGATCGTTTCATGTTGGTGAAGCATGATTGAGTGTTTTATTGATAATTTCCATACACGCATATATGTTTCACATCACCTTGTCTTTGAAAATGTTGAAAGAAAAGGAAAGTGTCATAAAGGACACACGACACTATCCATCAGATAGAAAGTTTCAAAATAACTGAAATATGAAGGAAAGGATAAAGCAGACCTCAATTGTAAGCATCAATTAAACAGAATTCCATCAAATTTTGGCCAATATCAATCCCCACGAAGAAGTCAGAAGACATATGAACCTTTAAGATGAATAAAATGTTTATGTTCCAATCGTGGTCTAGATTATGGGAGACTTCTAGTATGCCAAATAATGAACAGAAGATCACCTAGCAATGTAGATTGCTAGCATCATGTTAATGAATATAACCACATCAGGTTCACTGAGTTATTTCAGTAAACATTATGTTACTCAAGCACCCCCAATGCCACTGGAAACATGAAAAATGATTAGAATTTCTCATTCGCACAGTAACGGGATACAATTAAATATGATTTTATAATTTGGGAGGATCCTAAACTAAGGAGTGAATTTATAATGGGACAAGGAAGCTGTGGCATAAAATCTATGAATAGGCTTGTGCAAAAGAATAAAAGAAAGCATATGAATTTAAAAACAAAAAATATGTGCCATGAGACAACTAGTAACTAGTGCACTATATATGCTGCATTCACTTTTTGCAATACTATAATTAAAAACCAAACTGTACTGTCATGATGTGATTATGATTAGTAAAGGAGAGTTGTCATCGATGAGCTTTCTTAATCCATTTAAAGTTTTGCAATTGTCAATCTGCATCTCTTTTTCCATCCATCATAGAATGACGTTTGTTGATACACAAAAGGAATCTCCAGACCTGGGTTACCGTATCGCCACTCCTATAACAACTAAGTCGTGTTTGGTACATAGAAGCAACATTCTTATATTTTATGCATTTCATCATCAAGCAATATATTCCTAAAAATGTTGAATTACCATATTTAGTATAATTTAGATATTTCAAACCAATATAAAATTATTGTGTTTAGTACGTTATGATGAATCCTAAAAATGTGATATCCCTGAACATATTTTTTTTCAAAACTATCCTGACATTTAAGTGTCGCAACGAGAGGATGATGACAGAGACAGTGTTGGAACAAACAGTGGTGGTGACACTTCGCGTTTGTGGTGGTTAGTGTCAGTGTGCTGGTAGTTAGTATCGACGGCTGGAGGAGGCGGTTGAGATGACAAGGATGGTGGTAGTGACAATAGTGAAGCAATGATAGGTCAGTGGTGATGGGCCAAAGAAACGGGCCTATGGCTTATGGTAGTGAGAGCAGTGGCCGACAGTAAGGTTATTCATAGTTATCAAGACGCAGGAATGGTAGCTGCAACTAAAATTAATACTTGTGGTGGTGATGACAGTGAAGGTGATAACATGTCAACGGAATGATGACAACAGGTTATTGGTGAAGACAGCGACGGTGGCGGTGGCAGTGGCAGTAATGGTTGAGGTGATGGTGACAGCTGGGAGTGTGCCAGAAACAACAGCGATGGTGGTCACCGCACTGGTGGCAGTATCGAGCAGGCGGTAACAATGGTGAAACTGATGGCAGCCGCAAAGGGCGACAATGGTGGCAGCATTGCAAAGAAATGAAGAAAAAACAAGAAAGAATTGGGATATTTGTGAAGAGGAGAAAAAACAAGAAGAAAAAACAAGAGTATTATGGGAAATTAGAATTTTTATAGATTCCCACTAGGTGGAATGTAGGATATCCAGCTCTCACAGAGGAAATCATGTTCTCACAAAACGATGAAATTTGATGGCAATGGGCATCCAACATACCAAAAATATTGAATTGAGCTCTGTCAAACTCAAAAATCTGTATGAAGATCTTGAATTTCCAAGTACAGTCATCACGCCATCTGTGTGTTTTGTGCGCATTGAACTACCAGTTCAGTATATTAAATCATATAGAAGTTAGATCCTCCTGATATGACGGTCTGTCTTGAAGTTAGTGGGGATGGCTCAAGCATAACAGGTACATGTCATAATGAATTGACCCGTCTAATCAGTTGTTAAACAGGTCAGGTTGAGCCAGACACTTTGATCTGTTTACCAGAATTATGACTCATTAACTGAAATAATTATATATGCAATCTTGATAAAAATTCCTTTTTGTCATCTTGGTTTACGAGCTTGTTGTAGAAGCATTTGACTTTGGAAGTTAAAAGTTTGAATCTCCTGCATAATTCTTTGGCATAAAATCCAAAATACTGAATCAATCTAATTGTGAAGTAGAGATACAATTATGTTGCTGACACAAAGATTTGTGGGTCAGCTGGTTAGAATTTCTGGTGTACTTCCAAACGGTAAGTGGTTCCAATCTGTATGACTAATCTTTTGTTCTTTGTTCTTTCAAACACTAGTTTGAACATGACTCCCCTGTTTTAAAACAACCCCACTTTGTAAACGAGTTATGCAGGTCAGGTCACATTGACCTATTTATAACCAGGTTGAATTTTGATCCTGAAAGCTTAACCACATACTAAATGGCTTAGGTTTGGTTCAGGTATAACTGGATCCTTTCAAATTTGACCTTACACAACATGATTGCCACTCCTAATATCTTTTTCTTTCTTTCTTTCTTTCTTTCTTTCTTTCTTTTTGAGGAGAGCCACCCCTATTATCAGTTCTATGTAAGAAGAAAAACACCAATATAGACAGATGTAGGAAATACCTTTGACGTCCCAGGTGACTCCACACTGGGCACAATGGACCATATCAAAAGAGAGAGATGGATATGGAAGTTGTCTTGAAACAAAGCTCCCAAGCATCGCAGGAAGACCCCTTTCAAGGGCTAGTTGGACTTGGCTCCCAAATATTTCATAAGCTGCTACGCAAACAGTCATCAGCTTCAGAGAGAACAGATGGGCTCCAAAGTTACCAAAACCACACCCAATGTCCAACACCGTATGGACCTAGACAGAGAAAGCAATTTATTATCTTCTACTCCATAATGAGCAAGAGATTAATGTACATTCCTGTGATCATTGCAGCAACTAGAGAAAAAAAGAGACATCTTTCACCAAATACAAGAAATAGCATATAAATAATAATCATGGAGGTCTTCTATTCCTGTTTAGACAACAATCCATCCAGGCATAACATGACAAAAATATATCACCAAATCCTGTGTATATTATCTAGAGCCAATGGCTAGAGCTTACTAAGACATCAATGATTTTTGTTCTCTCTAAGATGTCAAAGGGATTTGTTGGTCTATGCCAATAGAATTAGCAATTACAAAATTACTGCAATACCTTACCAAAACTACATGATAATGACCACATTTAATATTTTCTCCAGCACATCCAATACCAGCTTTGAATAACATACCAAGCAGAGAATAGATTCAAGTATCCATCACCAACTTCCTATAACACAACCAACATAGTGACGACATGCATGCATGACAAGCCACTAAGTGCGAGGAAACATGCCTTCCATGAAAATGGCCTTTGCAATAGTTGAATGATCTAACATAATCCCTAAATCAACTTGAAATATGTTGTACCATCTTATAGGTTTAAAAAAGATATCAAACCACAATTTGCAAACTAAAGTCAAAAATCTATCAGTCCCCCAATAATGCGACCAAACTAGTGAGGACATCCATCACCTGAAATTAGGCGTGATAAGGACATGGCTATTGAAATAGAGAATTTGGAACGATTCAAACTGTCTTACATAAGTTTTCTATCTAAACTCAATGATCTCCTTTCGGTCCTTTAGATTGCTTTCCTCAACTGGTTAGAAATGTTCCTGTTCATTTTAGATTTTTAGCCTACTATATCCAAGCTTGCATTATCTAGCCCATAAATAGAACTCACAAGCTTTTGCAACCCCATGATAAGCTTTGGATGTTTGAACTTTCATCATTTCCTCCACCAATCCATAAACATGTATAAGACCGCAACTTCAACTCTGACCCAAGCTCTCTCAGCCCTCCGAAGGATTCCGATTTCTGTCAGGTTGGGGCTTGTATATTGATGTCATCATAAGGTAGTGAACTTTGCAAATGAATAGCCAGAGAAAAACATTAATAAGGGGTGTGGAGTCTAAAGCTTGCAAAGCTATGTACTTTGTCTGCCTAATCAGGACTTATCAACAAAGCAATGTTCTTTTACCTCCTTTGGAAGAAACATTGCTGAATTTGTAAATGTTTGAGGACATATGCCTCCATCTGAATACATGATTGTTTACCAGGTTGACATGTCCAATCAGAATCCTGAAGTCCGCACTTAATTGTACTACATAAAAAAGAGTCTGTACATGAAATTCCATCATTTCCATCCACCTAAGCATAAACACCTAATACTATCAGAACTTCAACTGTCTTGGGCTCTCCGTCCTTTCAAGTACTTCAACATCTGCGGTGGTGGCTTGGATATTGATCTCTTCATAAGGAACATGACATTGAAAGTGATAGGCAACCAACAACACATGAAACTCTTATATTCAATAAATAATCTTGCATGCCTAACGAAGACATGCTTATCGACAATGATGTCTTTTTCTTTCTTTTGGTGAAAGAAACAACAATGCTGAATTTATAGATGTTACGAGGAAACATGTTTAGCTGAAATACATGAATTGGCACTTAAAAGTGAACCTAATTAAGAAAAGTACCCCTATGCTACTAAAACTACATATAACTATGCTATACTGAATTTAACACATAAAATGGATTATGGTACCTACAACTATAGGCATTTTTTCACTTTACATTCTTAACCCGCTAAAACCCTATAGTGTTGTGTGAAAAAAAAAATGAATTTCGCATTGGTTGGCTCCTATTGAAACATCATGTGATAATTTCTAAAGTTTTAGATCATGGGAAAGGATATCAAAGCGACATATTTTTTAAATTCGACGATAGTACACTATGATATGTAGGACCCTTCCCTCAAGAAAAATTTGGTGTATCTAAGACCCAAACATCGTAGTTGTGTCCATTGGTTTCCGACCCTTACATGAGTAAACATTTATTCACCACAAAAAAATAAGAAAGATGACAAAAGCTAATTGTTGTATAGATCATTTCTGCAAGTAAGTTCTTTTATACATGAATAACATCCAACATGGTCATAACCTTATATGAGTCGGGTATACACATTTGCGGAAGAAATGTAAATCTATACGGTCATGTCATTTTGGACAATCGGGGAACGAGTAGAAATTAGGGCCTTTAGGTGCAACCAAAGGTCAATGATATAGTAAACCTGGTGGTAGCATTGAGGGTGGCATTCACCAGTTGGAGTTGCAACGAAGGTTAAAGCTGGCAAGGAGTGGTCCTTGTCATCTCTGTGTTCATGTTGAAGTATGATAATGTATTCATGTCTAAATATCATAGGTAGCACATTGTAACAAAATTTAGTATAGGTTATTGTCTAAAATTTTGCTCGAAAATGGAGGAATTCTTGTGTAATTTAGCTAAAAAAGCAAATTGGTATGTGGAACCATATGGTCTTGTCCTAGGTTGTAAATCAAGTCAAAGGAGTCAAGCTTTGTGTTCTTTCATCTATCTACTCCTAAAATGCCACAACCTTGTGGCTGGCTGATGTAAATCAATTAGGAGTCAATATGGAAAAAGAAATAAATGAAAGTTCTAGAAAATGAAATTTACAATATAAATACCACTCTCAATAGATAAGTTGTCCAACACCTCTTTTATCAGGTAGAAAATAATAATGGGCCTCACTACAAATTGAAATAGACTCTCTCACAACACTTAAATAAGAGTGGGCCCCACAGCCATTTGAATAAAACATCATGGTTTTTTTTTTAATAAATGGGCAATATGCAAAATTCTCATATACGTTGCATATAACCCTTCTCCAATGCTAAATTATCATTATCAAAAATACAAAAGTTTATCATATATCATATAATATCCCTTCAAAAGTCAAGTATTTATAATAAATTCAAATTCAAACAAAATTATAAATATCTATTTTAATTTCATAGTATGCACCTGTTGAATTATTCATGTGCCCAATCCGGCGTAATTCTCTTTTGGTTCATGTAGCCTACCCAAATACCTGGGACAAATGGCTTAGTTGTTGTTGTTGATGTATATGCACCCGTCGAAATATTCAGTTGCTCTATTATATTTTTGTATCTATTTCCACTATAAAAACATACCATTACAAGTTAGAAATTTTCATATCATCGCTTCAAAAATTGAATTCTCACCTAAAAAGATATTAAAAGACTAGGTTTACTAACGATATTGCTATAACTAATAGGCTATCATATTTTGTCCTTAAAAATCAAAATTAAATTTCGCAAATCCAAAAGTTTATGCAAAAGTTTCAATTTTGTTTCACGTGCCATAAATCAAGGTTGTAAATCAAGTCAAATGAGTCAAGCCTTTTAATTTATTTAAACGAGAATAGAATTATGTTTTCATTAAGTTAATGAACAAGCTTGAGCAAGCTTCTAACAACTCCAAGCCAAGCCAAGACCAGTCTCAACTACCACGTTCCATTTCCAATCAAGAGTATTGACCAAAAGATTCTTAATTTGGCAAATCAAGAATCCCATTTTCTGTCTTATATTATAGAAAACTACTTTGTTTTAAACTAATTGGAAAATAACAAGGACAAAAAGTTTAATTTAAGTCAAAAGACGTTAAGATATGAGGTTTTAAAAATATAAATATGGAAACAAATATATATAATGTACCAAGCTCCTTATAAATCTTGGTCAAGACTTTGTAATCGAGTTCAATCCTACAGTTGACCCCAGTCTTACTCATGTTCATTCAATTATTTAGTAAAGGCAAAGAGTTTGTTCAAGCTTGGCTCTTTTAGTTATCATCGACCATGCACAAATTTTAGATAAGCAACCTGCAGAGTTCAAGCTTTTCGAGTTTCTTTTACAAACCTTATTCAGAAAAAGAAACATTTCAAGATAATATGGAGGCATGCAACCTAATAAACTCAAATATATTTAGTTTATCCTAGTACTAGTAGGAGTATAATAATAGTGACTTGCTTAAGTTTTATATTAGAATTAATCAACTCAATGAAGAAGTTAAGCTCAAATGCTAGCGCGAACAGGGCCTAAACAAGCCTTACGTGAGTTGAGCTTGAGTCAAACCTAAATAAGCATTGTTCGAGCTGAGCTCAAGCACGAGGTGAGCTCGAATAGACCATGTTCATGTTCGTTCATTTATTTTATCAAACACACATTTGTGTTTAAGCTTGATTCATTTCTTCAACAAATGAACATGAACGAGCTTTTGCTGAGCCAAGATTCAGGCTTTCCGAGCCTTTTTATAGCCTTACCTTCACCAATAACTGGGCTGAAATGCATAGAATTAAAGAAACACTCAACACAGAGATTATAGTAGGTTTGCAACTGTAGATTATTCTCATTTATACATTACATAGACATAGTGTGTGGTATCGTGGACCAACTGTAGCGTGCATGGTAGATTTGTTAGGATTTTGTCTTGTTTTCAAGAAAAGATGATGGTCCAAGAAAATCCAATTGAGTTGGAGAAGACGATGACTTGAAGCAGAAGAAGCAAATTAAGGTGAAACAGTTTCCTTTTCAGGCGGTTGCGAGTTTCTTTATTCTAGTAGAATAAGAATTGGATTAAATTTTTATTCAATGAAGGTTTATTTTTAAGGATTAAAGGGTTTAGAATCCTCCTAGATCAAGGAGATCAACTGATGCAGACATCTATTCAAGATGAAAGAGTCGAAGAGATGAATCCAAGAAGTCCCAGTCCAAATTGAAGTCGTAGTAAGATTTGAGATTTTTCTCTTTCTTTATTTTTATTTTTTTAGTTTCTTTATTTTGGTATTTTGAGTTTCTAAATTTTGATATTGTAATTCTATTTAGATTAGGAGTTTGAGTTTGAGTTGAACCAATTTTGTAAAGCCTATATAAAGGCCCTATTGTACCAACAATTAGCAATGAAAAATTTTGATAAATTTTATTGTGTGAGATTTAACTTCTCTCATATTGTTTAGGATTACTTCCTAACCTCCTTCAAATAAACTTTAATCTAATTTCTCCTTATTCCTTTCACCTGCAAACAAATACTAGAAAAAAAACTAACAATTATTTTCTCCCTCTCTAGAAAAGCCATCAACAGCAAACACTAACTATTTATTCTTCTTATCTTCTTCTACAATCCATCCAAAGGAACCCAAGAAAACCTCCAACAACCCACTGATCTCATCTCCTCCAACAAAACCAACGCCGCCACCTCCTCCGACGGATGCAACATCACCTATCAGCACCATCTCCAGCATCATCTTATTGCTTCAAAAAAAGAAGACATAAGCTTCAATTCAGATCCATGCCCATTATCAAAAAACAGATCCGTTAGCCACCCTACTTCATTTTTGGGCCGTAACTTTCGCATCTGGGCTCTGTTTCAGGTAATCTTGGTACCGTTACAATCGTGACGACGGCTCTACCCGTCAGTACCAACTACAGGTCAGAAAGATCCCTATAATCATCAGTAGGTAAATTTTCTTTAACATGATCTATTTATTTGTGGGTTGATGACCGCCTTTATTATTTTATCAATTTAAACTACTACCACTGTATTGCGAGTTCGTGTGCATCTGCTATCTTTTATTTGCTGACCATATATATTGAGAGTACAAGATTTGCCATCAAACATGTACTTTAGTTTATTCAAATTGCGTACTTGCACGTTTTTTTTTTAATCCATCATCTTACATTATTTGTTTTAATTATTTTCCTACCCAAAATCGTAATAGTTGGTGAAACGTAATAAAATTTATCATATCACTGATTTCTGATTCACTCGCATACCCAGTTTCACATCATCTTGGTATAAGAGCACGGTTAGAGTAGTCTTGACACTTCTAAGAATTTTACCGCTTTCTTTGCATTAATAAATAAATAAATAAATAAAGACCATCTAGTTTAGACTCGCATCTCTTCATCTTCATTAAGGTTTGCATAGTGCATGCCCATCCGTGGTCACCTATATCTGTTAGAAGAGTCTAGCGAATCTCACATCACCCCAATGGATCCCCAACAGATTGCCACAATGTTCGTCGAGATAAATGCCAAGTTAGATACTCTTAAGACACTCGACGAAAGGTTGACCAAAGTGGAGTCCACACGTGATCAAACTCCACGGAAAAATAACCAACGTAATAACACCGTGAACACATTCAATCCCGAGGCTCAGTATCTGAAAAGCATTAAGATCAATGTTCCCAATTTTGAAGGACATCATGACCCACAACTTTTCATGTACTGGACACTCTAATTAGATAGGTACTTCACATGGTACGAACTTACTAAATCTAGGAAAGTTAAGTACGTTGCAATGAAACTGTCTAGCAAGCTAGTCAGTATTGGATCAACCTAGAAAACAGACGTGTAGCCCGAGGTCGACCACTGATTGACACATGGGTAAGATGAAAGAAGAGTTAGAAATAAAGAATGTGCCACCATCGTTTGTGCTCGTCTCATGGACAATTAGCACCAGCATACACAGGAAAACAAATCTGCAAAGGAGTATGTCAAGAAATTCGATGAATTCCTCATCAGATGCAATACCCTCCATAAGGAATGTGAAGCTCAAATTCTTTCTAGAGTCAGAGTCGGCCTTAGAGATGACCTACGAACTGAACTATTAACTAGAGGAGTCACCGAGTTATAGGCAGTGTATGCCTTAGTCCAAGATTTAGATTTTGCTAGGACCAACCACGCTTCCAAGAGTCATGATTATAAAGCATCAGTGTCTAGACCTTCCCCATCTTTCCAACTTCATAGGTCTAGTACCCAAACCCCTTCACATAGGGATGACATCAAGGGTAAGAGTCTTGAACGGGACAACAGAAACAAGGGCCCTGATTCCTCCAGAGTTAGTTCTACAACCAAGTGCTACAAATGTCAAGGTTATGGACATTTAGTCGCTAGTTGCCCCAGTCTTGTCAAAATCACTATAATAGATGGAGCACCCACTGAAGCCACTGAGTCAGATTCTGATGATACTGTATACCTATCACACAGATGTTGAAACTGACGATGAGTCATCAAGCGATGATATTGGTCTCAACTGCATTAGGCCAACGCCGTCTACCCATTTGTCTGTCGTCAAGTGTATTCCCTCTCCACCAGCAGAAAAAGACGATTGGAGAAGAACTGTGACCTTTCACGTGTTCACTAAAATTAGAGACAGGAGTTGTAAGGTGATTGTGGACAGTGAAATTTGTATCAATGCAATATCGTCCAGACTGTGTGAAAATCTTGGATTAGAGATTATACCCCCACCTCCACCCATTCAAAGTGTCTTGGATTGACTCCACAGCACTTGAGGTCAAATAACGATGTTTTGTTCCAGTCAGTTTCAATCATTATAAAGACAAGATTTGATGTGATGTGATCACCATGCATATGGGTCAAGTTATACTAGGTAGACCATGGTTGTTTGACAAAAATGTCACCATTTACAATCGATCTAACATGTGTCAATTTGAGCATGAGGGTAAGCAGATTAAGTTATTACCCTTGAGACCCAAGACTGGACAGCTCCAGCAAACGTCCACTTTGGCTTTGCTACCAACTCCACCCTCTCCACTTCTCATTGCTACTGTTCTTTCTCTGTCTCCCATTAATCATACATACTATGTCCGCAAATCACTTCCTTACTACTGACACCATCTCATTATAAAGCATTCGAGTCTGTACATGTATTTGCATCACATAAACATATGCACAAACTACACAAAGAGATCAGTGATAAAATAAATGGAGCAATGTGAAGCCTACTCTACGAGCTGATAGTAGAAAATATTTAAAACTTTTAATGTAGGCGACTAAGTAATGGTTCAGATTTATCCGAAACAGTTTCCTTCGGGAACTGTTAAAATGTTGCATGTCCGCAGTGCTGGGCTTTTCAAGATCTTGAATAAACTGAATTGTAACACTTATGCTATAAATCTTCCTAGAGATTATGGCGTTAGTTTTACTTTTAATGTTAATGATCTAGTGAATTACAAGGGTTTTGATTGTAGCCCCTTGATTGTTGAGCCTTCCCCTAAACCATTCTTTGAAAGACTCCCATTTACCCCACTCCCAGATACTCATCCCATTAAGTAGAGACGGTTGATAAAATTTTAGAGGATGAAAATATCACCATCAAAATCGGTGGAACTCACAGGTACTTAAACCGCTGTAAAAGAAAAAGACTGATTGTTGATTCACAGCTAGATCGAGGTGATTTGCAAAGGCTAAATCTAGTGCAGCATGGGAGACCTAATCCATTTAAACTCGACGGAGTCGAGTTTTTTTACCACCCGGGAGAATGATACAGACATCTATTCAAGATGAAAGAGCCAAAAAGATGAATTCAAGAAGTCCCAGTCCAAGTTGAAGTCGTAATAGGATTTGAGATTTTTCTCTTTATTTTTTTTAGTTTCTTTATTTTAGTATTTTGAGTTTCTAAATTTGGATTGTAATTATATTTAAATTAGAAGTTTGACTTTGAGTTTGACTTTGACTCAATTTTGTAAAAGCCTATATAAAGGCCCTATTATACCAACAATGAGCAATGAAGAAGTTTGATAAATTTTATTGTGTGAGATTTAACTTCTCTTATATTGTTTAGGATTACTTTCTAACCTCCTTCAAATAAATCTTAATCTAATTTCTCCTTCTTTATTCCTTTCACCTGCAAACAAATCTTAGAAAAAAATTAATAATTATTTTCTCCCTCCCCACAAAAAGCCATCAACAGCAAATGCCAACTCTTTGTTCTTCTTATCTTCTTCTACAATCCATCCAAAGGAACCCAAGAAAACCTCCAACAACCCACTGATCTCATCTCCTCCAACAAAACCAACGTCGTCCCCTCCTCCGACGGATGCAACATTACCCATCAGCACCATCTCCAGCATCATTTTGTTGCTTCAAAGAAGGAAGAGACACAAACTTCAATTCGGATCCAAACCCATTATCAAAAAACAGACCCGATAGCGACCCTATTTCATTTTTGGGCCGTAACTTTCGCATCCGGGCTCCGTTTTAGGCGATCTTGGTACCTTACGATCGTGACAATGAGCTCTACGCATCAGTACCAACTACATGTCAGAGAGATTCCTATAATCATCAGTAGGTAAATTTTCTTTAACACGATCTATTTATTTGTGGGTTGATAATCGCCTTTATTATTTTATCAATTTAAACTGATGCCATTATATTGCGAGTTCGTGTACATCTGCTATCTTGTATTTGCTGACCATATATATTGAGAGTACAAGCTTTGCCATCAAACTAGTAGTTACTTTAGTTTATTCAAACTGCGTGCTTGCATGTTTTATTAAATTCATCATCTTGCATTATTTGTTTTAATTATTTTTCTACCCAAGATCATAATAGTTGGTGAAACGTAGCAAAATTTATCATATCATTGATTTCTGATTCACTCGCATACCTCGTTTCACACAACTCCTAAAATGATTAATCAAGATTCTTCAACATCCAAAGGCCAAGATCATCTCATAGTCTAAATAAGAGTTGTATTATAAAATCTTATAAATAAAGGTTGTAACCAAGCATTGTAATTACCTCAACTAAGCTGATCTCAAGGATAAAAAAATGTGAAGAACACCAAGGAGATCAGAAGGAAGCCAAGCAAAGAGAGAAGCAAGGTGTGGTGTATAGAGATAAGGTAATACTCTTGTAATCTAAGTCTAGATTAAGAAGGAAGATAAATACTCTTGCAATAGTTTGCTTTACAATAGTTTTTTTTTGTAAACGTCGATCCTGAAAGTAACAATTAGTATCAAAGAATATCAATTTTGTCGCAACAATTGGCATCAGAGTTAAAAGTTGACGAAGAGCGATACGTCAAAGATAGAAAGTTTTACGACAAAGTTCGAGAAGTTCAATTGCAAAGAAAACTTCGGCTTATGGCAAAAGAGGGTGAAGGTGTTGCTGGTGCAACAGGGTCTTTACAAGACCTTACAGGGTAAGTCAACAAGACCTACAGCTACATCAAACGAGGATTAGGAGAAAATGAATCTAAAGGCGGCAAGTACGATCCAACTATATCTCGCAGACGAGGTGATGTATAACGTGATGGATGAAGAAATGGCTACAAGATTGTGATCAAGGTTAGAGACATTGTATATGACGAAAAGCCTCTCCAACAAGCTGTATCTCAAGAAACAACTATATGGGCTACAAATGAACGAAGAGACATCGGTGTTGGAGCATCTAACCTTCTTCAATAAGATCATTAGTGAGCTTCTAACTGTTGATGTCAAGATCGACGAGGAGGACAAGGCGTTGATACTTCTCAGTTCGCTTACAGAGTCATATGATCATATCACCACCACCATACTCTATGGTAAGGAAACTCTCATCTTGGAAGAGGTCACGTCAACTCTCTTATTTAATGAGATTAGAAAAAGCCAAATCAAGAGGAGCGGACAGGATCGGGTTTGGTGGTCACGGGAAGAGAAGGAAGAGGAGAAGAAAAGAAAGGTCTGGGCTCGTTAAAGACGTGTTCACTTCTGTCACAGAAAGGGTTATTGAAAGAATGACTGCAAGCATCGGCAAGAGTGGTTGAAGAAAAAGGAACAAGCTGCAAAGGCGGGCATAGCATTGAGCGGTTTAGAGGAAACTGAAGTATTGATGGCTTTCAACGAAGATAACACTTCTCAAGATAAATGTGGATATTTGATTCAGGTAGTACGATTCATGTATGTTCCCAGAAGGAGTTGTTCAACTCCTTAGTTGCAAGGAGGAAGGGATTGTCAAGATGGTGGATGGCTCGACTTGCTAGGTCATTGGCACTGAAATAGGCAAGATTACAAAAAAGATGGGACGGTGCGTACTCTGGAGGCGGTCTGGTATGCCCGGAGGTACGCTCCAATCTAATATCCATAAGGGTGCTCGACGAAGAAGGATGCCAGATCCAATAAGGTGTCACACAGTCAGCCAAGGAGAGTGTAATCCTGGAAGGAGAGAAGTGTGGAGAGTTATGCAAGCTAAAGGAAGAAAACTCAGTTCGAGGTAGAGTTTCAAGGATAAACTTGGAAGGGAGTTCATCACGAGGTGAAGCTTCAAGGAAGACTGCAATGGGACGTGAACCGGGTCAAAGTGTTACGGGAAGGAGAAAGGGTGCATTTAGGTAAGGCCCGAGATGGCTAAAATTAAGGCTATAAATCAGCCAAAGGCCCCAAGGAGAGGGGGCAAGAATTAAAGCTTCACGACACAGTTATAACCAAAGAAAGAATCAAAATATTAATCCGAAATCTCAAGTTATTTCACTAAAAACTTGAAAAGCAAGTCAAGATGGAGTGTTAGGATTTTGTTTCAAGAGGAGATGATGGTCCAAGAAAATCTAATTGAGTTAGAGAAGACGATGACTTGAAGCAGAAGAAGCAAATCAAGGTGAAGCAGTTTTCTTTTCAGGCGACTGTGAGTTTTCTTATTCTGATAGGATACAAATTGGATTAAATTTCTATTCCATGAAGGTTTGTTTCTAAAATTAAAGGGTCTAGAATCCTTCTAGATCAAGGAGATCAACTCCTAAAAAGATTGATCAAGATTCTTCAACCATTCAAAGGCTAAGATCAACTCACAGTTCAAATAAGAGTTGTATCGTAAAATCCTCTAAATAAAAGTTGTAACCAGCATTGTAATTGCCTCAACCAAGTTGATCTCAAGGAGAAAAAAATGGAGAACACCAAAGAGATCAGAAAGAAGCCAAGCAAAGAGAGGAGCAAGGTGAAGATGCATAGAGATAAGGTAATACTCTTGTAATCTAAGTCTAGATTAAGGAGGAAGGTGAATACTCTTATTACATTAAGAGCAAGATTAGATCTCTTTGTACCAAGTTATTAATAAAACTCTCTCAAGTTCTCTCCCCGCGGACGTAGGCCAAGTTTGGGCCGAACCATATTAAATCCCCGTGTTCTTTCTTATTACTCTTTTGTATATGTATTTCTAGTTTGTTTTACAATAGTTTTCTTTTGCAAGTACTGATCATATTGCCAAGTTCCGCAAACGTTAACCCTGAAAGTAATAATTGGTATCGTAGAATATCAATTTCGTCACAACAAGATCAAACAAGGAATTGGACTTTTGTACTTTGTAATAATATGTTGGCAAAATTAATTATTAAAAGCAATTACTAAGAAGGTTGAACAACCTAGTATTGAGATGAACTGCAAATAGAGCCTGCACGCGTGATATGAGCAACACAGAGATGATGCATTAGAATTTTTTTCTTTTGAGGGAAATGCAGTTGAATTGTTACATTAAATATGTGCAATAGAAATATTTGTGCAACATGGTTTGGCTAATAAGAAGATTACCAACCAAATATAACGATTAGGCATTACATAGACAAATATTTATTTATTTTGGATCTGAGTGAAAACAGAAATTTACATTCACATCGGCCAGCCAACAATTTAGGCTGAACCCTTGGGAAACTTCACATAACAGGAGCTCGAACCAAGTTCATGTGTCACTCACTTGACTCCTATACTAAAGTCAATCAACTAACTGTTAGAAGTGCATTCTGTAATGCTGCAAGGTTAAATGTACTTTATTTTCGTTATGATTAATAGGATGTTGGAGCTATACAGTAGTTGAATCTACACGGCAAATAAAGGGATAGGGTTCACATGATCCATGATCACAAAAGGTAGACTCAAAGCCTTCTCCATTGCATCTAACTTAGTCAAAGCTACCAACCTGACCAGCTTTAACCAATTTTCTTCTGGGTCAAGAAGTTGAATTGTGTTGAATCTTCCATTTTCCGTATGGTGGAATTGATTAGGCATGGTACGTTTATGTTGGTCAAAACCCAACCCTACCTGTACAAGATAGCAGTAATAAGAGATTTACAGAATAATCTAAATGGTGAAGGTCCTAATACCAAATAATGTATTGACATTCCACTTGATTCAAGATTTAAAAGATGAAATACTATTATCGCATGCAAAAACAACAATATAATTAGGCCAAAAAGGAGAGATAACTAGAAGGCTATGAAATTAGCTCTCTCTCTCTCTCTCTCTCTCTCTCTCTCTCTCTCTCTCTCTCTCTCTCTCTCTCTCTCTCTCTCTCTCTCTCTCTCTCTCTCTCTCTCTCTCCCTCTCTCTCTCTCTGTGTGTGTGTGTGTGTGTGTGTGTGATAACTGAAGTAGTGGAACTGAAAGAAGTCATATGACATACAAAAATGAGAGGGATGAAAAAAGAGATTGACAGAGGTAACATGTTAGCAAGTTGACTTTAGTTTATGTGTCCATGGAGAGCATTGCCTACCATGAGATGCTAGCATGCTCCTCGGGCATCAAACTAAAGTGAATAGATATAACTACATACCAATATATTGAGGCCTAAGAATTCAGTAAATAAAACTTACACCAGCTTGAAGCAGGTCAGAATCGCTTCCCAAACCTATCATCTCTGCAATTTGACGAGAGTAATCCTTGACGCTGTCAAAGTTCATTCCCTCCTCAGAGTGAAAAGCAATTTGATTATCTTCCAAGAGCATTAGCCTGAAACATCACAACCAGGAATAGCTTTATACAAAAGATAAAATGATACAACCTCCTTCAGTAGTGTAAGAAAGAGGAACTGTTTCCCAAAAATCCAATTCTGTAAAAGTTAGAAGGATTTTAGCAAGTGAAATGAATTTAACGAGTAGCAAAGCAGTGAAACCAATAACATACAGAACATGTAATTTTGTAGATAAACCTATTGATCACCTTAGAAATATATAGAGCGAGGTATTGATCAATATATTGATGTTAATCGAGTAATCAGATCAACGATTGAAAAAAAAAAACGGAAAAGAAAAGAAAAGAAATTACCTTTTGGTCATGCTTCCTGAAGAAAGAAACTGATTTTTGGTAATCTTCACATTGCTACTCCATATAACATCCCTACCAGCCGGCCACCGCAACGGAATCTTATAATCTTTTGGCAGGCGAACCAAGCAATCCGTAGTAGCTACTTCCACTTCACAATGCCGGTCATATTTATCCCCATCCCGAAAACCAGCTAACAAGTTTGCAGTGACATTGTAACAAGGAACAAAATTCTCTCTTTCCCTCCCGCAGAACTCAAGCTCCCTCAATGCATCCAGACCAAGAGACAGCGACTGTATATCCAAGAAATCCTTTGCTACCTGCTCCCTTAACCTTCTGTAATTCTTGAAAATGTAAGGCACATCTGATGCACTAGACGAACTCAATGTAGTTGGAGATGGCGAGCTTAATATGGTAGTTAACGCGATTACAACAACAAAGCAAAGAAGTGACCATTTTAATGGCAGCCATCTGCCGAAGTTTATGAACTGTTTCTGAGACCAGAGACCTCTCATTTCCAAACCAAGTACCAAAATCTGCTAGCAAACCAATTCCACGAGTTTCAATCTAACAAGGCAATTCTCAAACGACCACGAAACCCCAAATTTGGGTATATAACTGCTCAAAATTAGGACAAAATAGGGAACCAAGCCACCGATTGTTGAAATTCTGGGGTCAAACAAAAGCAGAGTTCATTTATTATAAATAATACAGAAGAATGTATTCATCAAATTTTAGACTCCAAACTCACTAAAAGCCAAAATAACAATGCTGGACAAAAAATTTTTTTAGATCGGATCAAAATAATCAACCCCCAATCACAGCAGCTATAAAACGACAAGAGAATCAAATAAGCCATGTAATTTCACTGCTAAATCACTGACTGCTCAACTTAAAATCAACAGATCCAAGCAAAAGGTCAGAAGCAAACCCCAAGCAAATCAGAGCCTAACTGCAGCCCTAGAACTCCTAGTGGATCTCCATCAACGAAAGATAAACGAGAGAGATTCTTCACTAAAAGTGAGTTAGAAAGGATCTTGATTTGATAAATCTAGGGTTTCGGTGGATCTCCTTTTGCAGTGGAAGAGCGAGACAGAGGCATTCAGTTCAAAATGCCAACGGGCAAGAAATCGAATATGTGAGAGAGGATTGAGAGAGAGAGAGAGAGAGAGTACCTTTTTGGTTGACAGCGGGGAACAGAGGAGAGACAGAGAGAACCAGCGCCCTTTATACGAGGAGATTTCTGTGGGGCCCGCGCGGGGCGACAGAAATCATTTGCTCAAATTGGAGTGATGAGTTTTATTAATAACTAATAACATAATAATGTATTGTTATTGGCCTAATTATGGCGCGGGGCTCTGGTTCTGGTGTGGGGGCAGCACAGCGTGGCGTATCTTGTACGCACGTCTCTCTGAGCCCACGTCATCAGCACAACGCGGCGTATCTTGTACGTTCGTCTAACGTTAATTATTGCTTTCTCTTGTTGTGTCGGCTGAGTTTTCTGTACTAATACAATTTAAGCATACTTTTACTATTGTAAATACACTTTTTTTTCATTTGGAATTCTAATTTAATTGTGAGTGATGCTTGTGTCACATCAAAATCAAATCCATTCATTCATTTACAAACTATTAACATATCTAAAATCTAGCCATACATTTATACTATCATTTTTAAAAAAATAAATAAATAAAAAATAATATTTATTAGATAGAGATTAAAGATGTATCCACTTCATGATTACATATCTAAAATTTCTCATTGTCATTACTCTCTTTCTCTCAACTCAACTGTATATTATAAAGAAGTGAAATAAAAAAAAATATATTACAATACCCAAAAAATGACATGACATTTAATTCATACCTCAAAAGAAGTGTGAAATAATAAAAGAACAATATTTATTAGAGTCTTTGTTTTGAAAAAGAATTTTGAAATAAAAAAATTTGTTAGAGGTAGAAAATATGGCACTCATCCAAAAAAATGAGAAGGTTCTTTTTTCTTTTCATTCAAAATTAAAATTTTGTAGATAAAGAAAGATATAATAAAAATATATATATATAAATTTTATTTAACATCAATCTATTTTTTTTGTGCACGCGCTTAGTGTCCAAAATCTAGTTTTTTTAAGTTAATTGTCTTAGACCCCTTAAAATTTTATGGTTTCTCAATAAACCAACCTTAATTTAAGAAATCTCAAAATACTAACGTTAAGTATATGCTCACAGTTATGCTCATTCCAAAAAGCTGCCTTGAATTTTTAATTATGTAAAAAAGACCACCCTAAACTTAAGAGTATCAAAATAGTTCCTTGAACTATTAAAAAGTTTTAAAATTAATCTACTTCAAAGTCGTATTTTGAGAATTTTTTTTTATGATGAGATGTTGCTTGAAAAAAAATTATAAAAGTTTAAGAAGGTATTAAGAAATTTTGCTTTTTCTTTTTATATACATGTGAATTTATGCAATTTGAAACACATCATTCTGTTTGGTTAAGGGTGGAAGTGAGGAAGTGAAGAAGTGAGGAAGTGGTAATAGTTCTCTTTGGAACTTGGGAATTGGTTAGTAAGTTTTCTGGTGTTTGGATGTTGTTGGGAAGTGTGGTTTGGAAAATGTTATGTCTTTTCTGGTGTTTGGATGGTAATGTGAAAGTGAAAGTGGAAAAGTTGACTACAAAGTTGACCGTAAAATAATATTAAATTAAAAATTAATTAAGAAAAATAAAACTTAGACTGTAATTAGAATGCAAGTGAGATTTACATGAGCAAAAAATCAACTGTTTTGTGCTACAACTTATTACAAATGAGATTTACATGACCACAAAATTAACTGTAGCACTCTGGAAGTGAGGAAAACGTTGTGTAAAAGAGAAAAGAGAGAAGGAAAAGAACTTTTTCCATTTTTCTTTTTCGGTGTTTGGATGAACAGCGGAAATGAGAAAAGACACTTCCCACTTCCTCACTTCCACCCAATTCCTTGAATCCAAACAGCCCCAATATTGAAAGACCCATCATATTACTGAATTTCTATTGATTTCTTTTATTACTTTACAATAACAATAGAACTGATACGCGTGAAAAGTAGCTTTAATAAAGACAACATTAAGAATTGTGCATTGAAAAATGCGTTTAAGGAAGAATAATGACATTCATGCACAATTACTGTTGGGACACCTTATCTCTAAAGTATAACGAATGATGTGTACCTATCAATGTGCTTGATATATTAAATTCTCTTGTGATTGTTTACTTTCAAATTAATAATGTAATTAGATAATAACTTTATAAATATAAAATACTAAAGTTTTAACAACTCATACTATGCACCGGGAACATGCACATTGCACGGGTAAAACATAACAATTTCTAAGAAGTAAATAAAAAGCAGAAGTATCATATTTCGTATTGTGTCTGACACGTGACTAACACGATACAAACTTCAGATTTAAAGTATCGGTACTACCTAGAATTTCAAACCTTTTAGCAATTACTCATAATTTGACAAAAGTAGATAGTTGAAGAAACTTACAATCCATGTAGCATTCATTGTTGGAGAGAGAGAATATTGCTAAGGAAGTTGACATGAATCGTCGAGGGTCGTCGAATGATCGCCGAGGAAGTCGACGACGAAGACGAAGGGAAACAACAGCATCAGCAGCAGAATATCAGGCAGGTCGGTCGACCGGTCCGGTCGACCGACATGCACAGCATGCACAGGGTCTTAGGCGGTCGACCGGCCGGTCGACCGAAATACCCTGACTGTAGGAACCAAACTCTCTGTTGTTTTGGGTCGACCGACCGGTCGACCGAAGAGGAGGTCGGTCGACCAGCCGGTCGACCGACAGTCGGGTTTGGGCGAAAATCTGCTGCTCCGCAAATCTGGGTATTTAAGGTTGTTGTTTAATTCTAGGGTTGTGTGACCTTGAAAGAACCTGCGAAAAAGAATTAGCTAGAGCTCTCTTGCATTCAAAGAGACTGCTAACTATTGTAATCATCTTCCTAGTAATTAATCTCTCCATTGGATTGCCCCGAGGACGTAGGCATTGAGGCTGAACCTCGTTAAATCGTGTATTTGCGATTTGTGTCTTCTTCTTGTGTTATTTGGGTGTTCTTTATGCTTGAAGATTTGTGAGTGTTGGTTGTTGTCATCGGCGCACAACAAGTGGTATCAGAGCTTCCAGGTTGCGCTTGGGATTTCTGAGGATTCGAAGGGCTCGAGATCGGATCAGGTGGAGATCGTGTGTCAATCTCAGATCGGAGGTATTGGTGTTCGTGGAGATCGTGTGTCGATCTCAGAAGGACACAAGGAGGGCTCGTTGAATCTGTGGTGAAGTAGATCCGGAGAGAAACTCGATCTAGGGTTTCAAGGGACAGGTAAAAATTCGATTTTTATCTGAGTAGAGATCTATTTCAAGTTGGTTGTTCTTCCGCATAGATAGAGAATCAGGAAAATCTCAATGGCAGAAGAAATTGCATCTGTTAAGACAATGAACTCTCACCCAAGGATTGAGTTGTTAAGTTCAATGGCACTAATAACTTCGGTATGTGGAGATGCGAGGTTATGGATGCGCTGAATGCATCGAACCTCGAGGACACTCTCCTATTGGAGAAGAAGAAGAGCACGACCACTAATGAAGAGTGGGCGAAGATGAACAGATCGGCATGTGGCTTGATACGTTCATGTTTGTCGCAAGACATAAAATACCTTGCACAACATGACACGTCGGCAAAGAAGCTGTGGGACACCCTTGCAAAGAAATACCTAACTAAGAGTGTTGAGTCCAGGTTGCAGCTTAAGAGTAGGCTGTACAGTTTTCAAATGAAGAAGGGAAGCACAGTGAATGAGCACATCAACTGATATACTAAGCTTCTTACAGACTTGGTAAACGTGGATGTCATGGTAGAAGAGGAAGTGTAATACCCCGTTCCCGGAATACGTACTTAGTTGCGTATTCAGTTTTTCGATCGTATTTTTCGCTTTACTTCTTGTATTTGACCGATTTTAATTTTAAATATCATTTTCCAATATTTTATATTTTCTATGATTTTCTGGAATTTTCCTGGATTAAATGGAAAATCTTCAAAACCGGTGTCGACCAGTGCCGCTGATCGATTCCCGGATTTTTAATTTACAATCAGATTGGAATTTCTTGAAAAGTCTTTAGACATTATTTCTTAGAATTACTTTTCTTACCTAAATACTTTTTCTGTGGATTTTATGAATTTATGAAAATTCCACCGGAGTCGGTATCTTGATTGATTCCGGGATTTTTAGTTTAAAACTATAAATTATATCTTTAAACGAATTTCACCATGAGTCTTAGAATATTATTCTTGATTTTTGATAATTATTTCGGGTCGTTCCGAGATACTTGATTTCGGGACGATTCCGGTATTTTTCCGAAAGTTTTCCGCATCCGCAACCGAATCCCGGGAATCCGCCACTATTATTATTTTCACTTTTACTTCCAAGAAAATATCTTCCATTTTCCATTTTCTTTTCCTTTTCCCATTTCTTTCTTTCTTTCCTTTAGCTTCCACCAGAAGCTTCCTTTTACTTCCACCCTAAGTTTCTCCAAGCTTCTCCAACAAGCTTCTCCAAAGCTTCTCCAACACTCCACAAAATATCTCCACCTCACCCATCTCCATGGCAGCCCATGATTGGCCAAGAGAACACCTCACCCCTTCACTTTGCAAATAACCCCCTCTCTTTTATTTATTTGCATCACCTTCACAAATCCAAAACTCTATAAATACCTCTCCTTCTCCATTTCATTTCATTATTCTCTTCACCACTTCTCCAAAGCCTTCACCATCACCAACTCCTCTTCATCTCCACCACTACAACAAACCACTACAACTACTCCAACTCCTTACCTTCATCTTCTTCCTCCTCCATCTCCATTCAAACCACCACAACTCCAACAACTCCACCAAAGCTTTCACCTTTCCTTTACCTTCTCCAAAATTACCACCACCATCAAAAACCTCTTCACTTTCTCTCTCTGCATATTCATATCATATTTTATGGCGCGTCCCGAGCTTCAATGGATTTCGGACCTTTCGGCATTTCTGGTGATTTAGGCGAGTGTTCTCGCTTTCTTCTGGATCTTCTTATTTCAGCGAGTGGTCTCGCTTTTCTCTCGTCTCTATTTGAGTTTCCCGTTTCATCGGTCGATAAGTATTTCGCTTCATATTTCTATTTCATGTTTATATGTCTTTCACTGCTTTCATACCATGCGTGGCCGACCCTTCGCGGTCGTTGATCTTTGGATTACTTCCATGTTATCACTTACCATGCTATTACTTCAAACCTGTCAGTTTCATGCTTCCTTTTAACACATGTATATCACCTGACTTCTAGTGTGTTATCATCTGACCACTTGACCTGCTGCTATCTGGCAAGACCTTCTTGTTACGTCATGACTTACCCAGACTTATTATCAATCTCTTGGTATGCATGTTACTTGATATACATCACCACTTATCATGCTATCTCTTGACACCAAGCATGATACACCTGATTCTTATAATTATCATGATAAAGGGAATGTAGTACCTGTATTCCAGTTATGTATTCCAGTTATGATCCTGCTCATTCCCTTAATCTGATAATTATGTTATAAGCCATAAAAAGGACAACTTGTATGGGGAATGGGAGGAAGTGATGGATGCCGGAATGATACCTTGCTTATAGTAACGGAAGAAAATATATTGGCGGTAGTGTTAGTGGGACTTAGGGCCCACAAGAGATTACTGTTAGGGGACTTTGGGCCTCCAAGCTGGTCCCAGGTGTATGGGAACTACTATAAGAAGCACTATCAGTTCTCCATCTACTTCCAATAACAAACCTTGCTTTACTCGGATATGGATCTATGTGCGTTGGGACGCTAATTCACATAGCTAGATATCAAAGTAAGACAAGTAATAATAATAATAGATACCTGTTATGATCCTTGTTACACCTGCTATACATGTCATGATTTCCGTTATGTATTCCTGTTTGACTATCATGTGATTTGCAACTCTGATTCTATACGCTTGGATATTCGGTGGCATGAGATAAAAGTATATAGATGAGGGTTTCCTTGTTTGGATTATTCCTTCGATGTACTAGTCTCATGGAGCCGTGACCTAAGCTTATACAATCGGTTTTACTCGTAACCGGATTTTATATCGGATTTCCTGTTTTATGATGATTATGTTATACCTGTTCATACCTGCTCTCTACCTGTATTCTAACCCTCCTGTCTTCTGATCTTATCTGATCATATCATGAGTACTTCCTACTTGATATCATTTGTTATATGCACACTTGTGCTCGTCCTTGCTTCGCCACTTGGCTTTCTATCCCACTCGCCTGGGGAGTGTCACTGACTCCCCTGGACCTCACGTTCAGGTCATGGAGCTTAGAGCGTGTGGATTCTCCCTGTTGCTGATCAGAGTGGCGTAGCGGTAGCGTGGATCTTCAGCAGACCGTTCAGAGCTCTATCCTTCCAGGCCCCCTGTGTGCCTCTCGAGTTTTCCTTTTGCAAACTCGTGAGTGCCCTTTTATACTGTTCATACTTGTACATCTCCTTGAATTCCCGCAATTGCGCATATCAGTGATATAATATTCATGTAATATTGGATCACCTCTGGTGATAACTTTGTAATTGTACTCATGTGTTGGAATGTATAATGCACCACTTGCTTCCGTACTCTGATTCTTGCCTGTACTGATGCTTAGCGTATATACGTGAAGGTACTTCTGACTTGCGTATATACGTTGCAGTGACGTCTCCGTATCCGCCAGGATCGGGGCGTTACAGGATGGTATCAGAGCTTAGGCTCTAACTTCCTCAGTACGTCCAGAGGGCAAATTAATGGTAATGAAATTTGCAACTGGAATACTTGAATCTTGGTTATACATTCCAACTACAAGTGCAGAGTTATCTATTTCTTGACTATCCTTCCTTTGATTCCTAATTCCTCCTATCCTTTCCCTGTTTTGGTTTTATGAAGCCTTATACTATCTTAAGATATGAATAGACTAGGAAGGTAGTGGCTGGTTCAGAATGAAGTTATTATGGGATCTCCTCGGCCAATTCTATGAAGCTCGGTATTCTCCAGATCGATCTTGATCTGGCTATCTTTCAGAAGACAGCAGTCGGAATTCTCTACGGATATTCTACATTCTCTACCTGGTATTCGGGATTCTTAATTATCGGTCTTCTTTATTATTATGCTCAGGATTATCAGGGTTTTCTTTATCTTCGGTATTCTGGCTCATCTATTGCACAGCCACGACGTCAGCAGTATTATCCAGCCAACTTGAGAGCCCTACCTATAGTACTTCATATCTTAATTGGTATAAATTCCACCCATGTCCCTTAGTATTCAATTCACCCCTTAACGAAATTGCGAGGACGCAATTTTTTGTAAGGTGGGTGGATTGTAATACCCCGTTCCCGGAATACGTACTTAGTTGCGTATTCAGTTTTTCAATCGTATTTTTCGCTTTACTTCTTGTATTTGACCGATTTTAATTTTAAATATCATTTTCCAATATTTTATATTTTCTATGATTTTCTGAAATTTTCCTGGATTAAATGGAAAATCTTCAAAACCGGTGTCGACCAGTGCCGCTGATCGATTCCCGGATTTTTAATTTACAATCAGATTAGAATTTCTTGAAAAGTCTTTAGACATTATTTCTTAGAATTACTTTTCTTACCTAAATACTTTTTCTGTGGATTTTATGAATTTATGAAAATTCCACCGGAGTCGGTATCTTGATTGATTCCGAGATTTTTAGTTTTAAAACTATAAATTATATCTTTAAACGAATTTCACCATGAGTCTTAGAATATTATTCTTGATTTTTGATAATTATTTCGGGTCGTTCCGAGATACTTGATTTCGGGACGATTCCGGTATTTTTCCGAAAGTTTTCCGCATCCGCAACCGAATCCCGGGAATCCGCCACTATTATTATTTTCACTTTTACTTCCAAGAAAATATCTTCCATTTTCCATTTTCTTTTCCTTTTCCCATTTTCTTTCTTTCCTTTAGCTTCCACCAGAAGCTTCCTTTTACTTCCACCCTAAGTTTCTCCAAGCTTCTCCAACAAGCTTCTCCAAAGCTTCTCCAACACTCCACCAAAATATCTCCACCTCACCCATCTCCATGGCAGCCCATGATTGGCCAAGAGAAACACCTCACCCCTTCACTTTGCAAATAACCCCCTCTCTTTTATTTATTTGCATCACCTTCACAAATCCAAAACTCTATAAATACCTCCCCTTCTCCATTTCATTTCATTATTCTCTTCACCACTTCTCCAAAGCCTTCACCATCACCAACTCCTCTTCATCTCCACCACTACAACAAACCACTACAACTACTCCAACTCCTTACCTTCATCTTCTTCCTCCTCCATCTCCATTCAAACCACCACAACTCCAACAACTCCACCAAAGCTTTCACCTTTCCTTTACCTTCTCCAAATTACCACCACCATCAAAACCTCTTCACTTTCTCTCTCTGCATATTCATATCATATTTTATGGCGCGTCCCGAGCTTCAATGGATTTCGGACCTTTCGGCATTTCTGGTGATTTAGGCGAGTGTTCTCGCTTTCTTCTGGATCTTCTTATTTCAGCGAGTGGTCTCGCTTTTCTCTCGTCTCTATTTGAGTTTCCCATTTCATCGGTCGATAAGTATTTCGCTTCATATTTCTATTTCATGTTTATATGTCTTTCACTGCTTTCATACCATGCGTGGCCGACCCTTCGCGGTCGTTGATCTTTGGATTACTTCCATGTTATCACTTACCATGCTATTACTTCAAACCTGTCAGTTTCATGCTTCCTTTTAACACATGTATATCACCTGACTTCTAGTGTGTTATCATCTGACCACTTGACCTGCTGCTATCTGGCAAGACCTTCTTGTTACGTCATGACTTACCCAGACTTATTATCAATCTCTTGGTATGCATGTTACTTGATATACATCACCACTTATCATGCTATCTCTTGACACCAAGCATGATACACCTGATTCTTATAATTATCATGATAAGGGAATGTAGTACCTGTATTCCAGTTATGTATTCCAGTTATGATCCTGCTCATTCCCTTAATCTGATAATTATGTTATAAGCCATAAAAAGGACAACTTGTATGGGGAATGGGAGGAAGTGATGGATGCCGGAATGATACCTTGCTTATAGTAACGGAAGAAAATATATTGGCGGTAGTGTTAGTGGGACTTAGGGCCCACAAGAGATTACTGTTAGGGGGACTTTGGGCCTCCAAGCTGGTCCCAGGTGTATGGGAACTACTATAAGAAGCACTATCAGTTCTTCATCATCTTCCGTTAACAACCTCGGCTTGCTTATATATGGATGTATGTGGGTTGGCTTGTACACCAGGACACATACCTAGATATATGGGTCAGACGAGTAATAATAATATTAGATGCCGGTCTTGATTCCTGTTATGACTCCTGTCATTCCTGTTATTCCTGTTATGATTCTTGTCATGATTCCTGTCTTGACTCCTGTTATGATTCCCGTTATGATTCCTGTTATGACTCCCGTTATGGACTCCTGTTATGATTCCTGTTATGACTCCCGTTATGTACTCCTGTTATGCCTGTTATGTGTTCCTGTTATGACCACTTTGTAACTCCGTTGTATGCACTTGGATTACGATGATATGAGATAAAGGTATATAGATGAGGGTTTCCTTGTTTGGATTATTCCTTCGATGTACTAGTCTCATGGAGCCGTGACCTAAGCTTATACAATCGGTTTTACTCGTAACCGGATTTTATATCAGATTTCCTGTTTTATGATGATTATGTTATACCTGTTCATACCTGCTCTCTACCTGTATTCTAACCCTCCTGTCTTCTGATCTTATCTGATCATATCATGAGTACTTCCTACTTGATATCATTTGTTATATGCACACTTGTGCTCGTCCTTGCTTCGCCACTTGGCTTTCTATCCCACTCGCCTGGGGAGTGTCACTGACTCCCCTGGACCTCACGTTCAGGTCATGGAGCTTAGAGCGTGTGGATTCTCCCTGTTGCTGATCAGAGTGGCGCAGCGGTAGCGTGGATCTTCAGCAGACCGTTCAGAGCTCTATCCTTCCAGGCCCCCTGTGTGCCTCTCGAGTTTTCCTTTTGCAAACTCGTGAGTGCCCTTTTATACTGTTCATACTTGTACATCTCCTTGAATTCCCGCAATTGCGCATATCAGTGATATAATATTCATGTAATATTGGATCACCTCTGGTGATAACTTTGTAATTGTACTCATGTGTTGGAATGTATAATGCACCACTTGCTTCCGTACTCTGATTCTTGCCGGTACTGATGCTTAGCGTATATACGTGAAGGTACTTCTGACTTGCGTATATACGTTGCAGTGACGTCTCCGTATCCGCCAGGATCGGGGCGTTACAGGAAGATAAGGCGATCATCTTTCTGAACTCACTCCCAGCGGAGGAGTATGAGACATTCACTCTGACCTTCATCAATGGAAGACAGACCTTGAATTACGATGAAGTGTCGTCTGCACTGACTAGCTATGAGACGAGGAAGAAGGAGAGACATCCTTCTAGGTCAAGCTCATCGGCTGAGGCACTGGAAGTAAGAGGCAGAAGTTCATCGTGGAAGGGCAAGGAGGTTAGAGGAAGATCGAAATCCAGGCCGGGTTTCAGAAATCTGAAGAGGAATCAATGTGCCTTGTGCAAGGAACTAGGACACTGGAAAGCAGAATGACCAAAGGCCAAAGGTAAGAAGGTGGAGTCAAAGATCGAGACGAATCTCGCACAGGCGGATGGATCGGATGATGACTCTTCAGTGTTCTCTCTCTCGGTTACTACCCCTACTATTTGTAACTCAGATAGTACTGAGTGGATCATGGATAGTGGAGCCACCTATCATGTGTGCCCGAACAGGGTCTGGTTTTCTAGCTTTGAGAAGCTGGATGGATGTTACACGGTTATGGGGAATGACCATCCGTGTAATATAGAAGGATGGGTACAGTCTGCATCAAGATGGATGGTGGGATAGTTCGAGAGTTGAAGGAGGTGAGGTATGTACCTCAGCTCAAAGGAATCTTATCTCAGTTGGCACTTTGGAAGCATCGGGCATGGTGATATCTGTTCGAGATGGCGATCTCAGGATGATCAAGGCTCGATGGTGGTGATGAAGGGTGTCCGCGAGGAAACCTCTACTACTTGAAGGGTAGTACGATGACAGATCAGGTGGAGACTTCGAGTTCTTCAGATATTGGTGGCCCGGAGGTTTGGCAGGGAAAGGTCGGACAGGAAGAAGAAGAATCTTTGCGAGCTCCTGCAAAGAAGGAAAGGGAAGGTGCTACTACCTGCAATTTGGAAGGTGGACACAGCGTTCTGGACAAGAAGAAGGTGAGATTCAGCACCAGTACTCACCACAATGAAGGTCTTCTTGATTGTGTTCACATGAGCGTATGGGGACCTGCTAAGAAGGCATCGCTTGGAGGTCACAGGTACTTTGTCTCATTTATTGATGGTTCATCTAGGCATGTGTGGATATATCCCATGAGACAAAGGGGTGAAGCCCTAGATGTGTTGGTGAAGTGGAGAGGAAGAATGGAGAGGCAGATAGGTAGAAGATAAAGGAGCTTCATATTGGGAATGTTGGAAAGGACATGTACCAGTTCCTACGATTTGGCCAGAACACAGGTATTGCAACTCACTTCATAACAGGTACAGATGGGTTGGCTAAAGAAGTAGTCCGTTCCTTACTGGAGGAGGTTCGGAGGTTGTTGTCTAAAGCAGGATTAGACAGGTCGTTTTGGGCTGAGGCGACCGAGTATGCTAGCCATCTCATGAACAGATTGACTGTGATAGGAGGTAAAGCTCCATTGGATATTTGGACTGGGGAAGCTGCTCAAGATCATTGTTTGCTGCGGGAGTTTGGAAGTCCGGCCTACTTCAGTGCCAAGAATGGCAAGTTGAATCCGCGAGCAAAGAGATTTGTCTATTTGGGAGTCAAAGGAAACAGCTACAGGTTGTGGGACCCCGAAGACAAGAAGATCGTGATGAGCAGGCATGTCACTTTTGGAGAGACTTTAGGGTTGAAGTCCATCGTCTCTCAGCAGGTGGAGAGGACGAAGACCAAGGAAGGATCGCAACGGGTAGAGGTTGATGCTACTCCATCATCTCCAGTTGGTTCGGCATTAGGGGAGACTTCACCGGAGGTGACACCGGGTGGAGATCATGATACCAAGGTTGATCCTGAACAGGTTGAAGACATTGCAGAGGATGTCGAGTTGTTTGCAGCTATTGGAACAAAGGTGAAACCACGCTTGTGGGGAAAGAAGCATGAATCTCAAGCTTGTAATCGTGACAAGCTGAAATTGAAGGCCGTTATCCTCCATGATGGTCGGGAAGAGGTTCATATGACTCGGTCAGATAGGTTCACTGCTGCAAATACAGGTACCATTGTTTGAGCTTGATAAAGCTCATCTAAATGAACTGCGTTGGCTTGATCCTTTTGGGCAAAGGTACGTAGGCAGCCGTAAGGCGCAGCCATTTGGTGATGCAACTCTTATGGAGTTATTTCGGTTCTCGAGAAGCTGTTTGGATCTTCACGTAGAGGTGAAGAGGTGTGGCCGATGGAACTTCACGTAGAGGTGGAGAGGCTTCACGTAGAGGTGAAGTGTTGTGGCCAGTTGGACTTCACGTAGAGGTGAGGTGTTGTGGTCTCGATGAATAGGTGATCTTCCGGAGAGAAGATGTTGAGCTTGCATAAGGAGTGATGCGCATCCAGTTGAAGCAGATCAATGTATGGTGGGCTCTACACAGACTTGGTGGACCGTCAGTGGAAGACAAGAAGACTAGATAGAGCTGGTCAGTTGGAGAGTCAGTGTTGGCTCGTGAGGAAGTCTTCATGAGGTCGTGAAGTTGCGGAGTAGAAGTCACAGTTTGGTAATCGGCATGTATGAAAATTCTCCTAAGGTGAAGTGCAGGGAAGGCATGTACGATGTTTTCCAGTTGATAGCTGAGCTAAAGATTCCAAGCCGAGATCGTGTGTCGATTCACCGAGATCGTGTGTCAATTTCGTCTGGTGAGCGCAAGCCGAGATCGTGTGTCGATTTCGCCGAGATCGTGTGTCGATTTCGCCAGGTGATAGACTGGGGTACGTTGGAGATCGGCTCAGATTTGGAAAATCTTCGTCGAGGTGGAGAATTGTTGGAGAGAGAGAGAATATTGCTAAGGAAGTTGACATGAATCGTCGAGGGGTCGTCGAATGATCGTCGAGGAAGTCGACGACGAAGACGAAGGAAACAACAGCAGCAGCTGCAGAATATCAGGCAGGTCAGTCGACGGTCCGGTCGACCGACATGCACAGCATGCACAGGGTCTTAGGCGGTCGACCGGCCGGTCGACCGAAATACCCTGACTGCAGGAACCAAACTCTCTGTTGTTTTGGGTCGACCGACCGGTCGACCAGAGAGGAGGTCGGTCGACCAGCCGGTCGACCGACAGTCGGGTTTGGGAGAAAATCTGCTGCGCCGCAAATCTGGGTATTTAAGGTTGTTGTTTAATTCTAGGGTTTGTGACCTTGAAAGAACCTGCGAAAAAGAATTAGCTAGAGCTCTCTTGCATTCAAAGAGGCTGCTAACTATTGTAATCATCTTCCTAATAATTAATCTCTCCATTGGATTGCCCCGAGGACGTAGGTATTGAGACCGAACCTCGTTAAATCGTGTGTTTGCGATTTGTGTCTTCTTCTTTTGTTATTTGGGTGTTCTTTGTGCTTGAAGATTTGTGAGATTCTCTGTTGGTTGTTATCATCGGCGCACAACATTCATCATCTTATTTATGATGAAAGAAACCCAATACAAAAATTGATGGCAAATTGGCAAAAAACAAAATCCAATAAAATGGTTTTCTTACTTTCAATTTTTCCCACTTCTACCCCAATCAAACACGCCTTAAGTGTAAGTTTTGTCTTACCTTCTTTTCATTATGGTGTATCTACATAACCATACATAGAAAGCTAGTAAAGAAAAAATGGATTTTGAAATATCTTTAGTATTTGTCTTTTAATCTCTCTAACCCAAAATTTATGTCTTGATGTATCTATTAATCTAATGGTTAATTTACAAATTAAAAATGTTTGTACTTAATACATTTTAGATAATATAACATTCATCTTTCCATTTTGTAAAGTAGTTGGAGCTACATTATAGTATCAACTAACATATTGCTTATTCCTATAGTTAGAACACTAAGTGATGGTTTGGTTTGACAATTTCCACTTGTAACCCCCTGATCCCTTATGTACGTATCACAGTATCAGTACTCGATACGACGTATAAAATGGATTTGACATTTTGGTAATCAGATTGAACCAATTTCAGTTTCAGATATTATTTTACAATATTTTAGATTTTTCAGAATTTCTTAGAATTTTTCTGGATTATTTTGAAAAATCTCCGTAGTCAGTGTCGACTGATACCGATAATCGGCTCTACGATTATTAATTCACAAATGGAGTTAAATTTAGAGAATCTACTTTCACCATGTGCCTTAAAATCATATTTTCTAAGTTAGGGTATTTTTGAGGATTTTTCTAAATTTATCAAAAATCTGGCCAAACCGGTGTTGCCCAATACCGGCGAAATCTTTCAGGATTTTTAACTTACAAATCAGACTAAATTTCTTCAAACTGTTTTCACATTATGTCTCAGGATAATATTCTCTATTTTTTGTAATTTTTGGGCACCGTTCGGAGCTAGTCAATTCTTGACCCATTAAAATAATATTAATTAATTAAATTATTTATTTAATTTCTTTCTCCCTTCTCTTTCTTTTTCTACAACCTTCCTCCCCTACCTCCCTTTTCAGTCAAACGAACCCATCCCACTGCCTCTCACTCTCCCTCTTTCTATTTCAAAACTCTTTCTTCTCCCCCCCACACCTCCTCACTCTTCTCACTCTCTCCCTCTCTCTGTCCAGACCCAAAAGGGGGGAGGCCTGACCAGCTGCCAGCGGTCAGGCCAGGCCATTGGTGCCCCGGGCCATCGCAGGCGCCGCCGGCGGCGCGCCCCAGCCCGGGCGCCACCCTTTTCCCCTCCTCCTTTTCTTTTTCTTCTTTTTCTTCTTCTTCTTCCTTCTCTTTTCTTCTCTTTCTTCTTGCTGTTTTTCTTTTTCTCTCTCCCTCTCCATCTCTTTATCTCTCCCTCTCTCGCGTTCTTTGGCCGTAGGTGCCGGCGAGGCAGAGCCGCCGTCGGCGGGGCGGTGTCGGCGCCGGCGAGGCGGGCTGGCCGCCGCCAGCCCGTGCCCCCTCTCTCTCGTTCTCTATTTCTTCTTCTAGGGTTTAAACCCAAAACCCATTAAATCCAAACCCATTAGCCCTCTAACCCAATAACCCATTTACCCATTAAACTTAAGTTATGGTTTGGGTATTGGATCCAAACCCAACCCGTTTGCCATCCATACCCGCATCCAAATTCAATAAAGGTAAACTTTTAGAAAACCCCCTGTTCATATATTCATTTTGCATTTTAATATATGTATTACATATTTAACCCGTTCATTGGGTTTCTAGTGTTCGGGCGATATCTAGAGTATCCGGACTCCGAATTGGACGATTTTGGATCCGTTGTGATCGTGGGAAAGAGAGCTACCTTCCCATGGACAGTTTGTAAGTGTTTTTGTTTTATAAGTTATATTTATTCATGTTTACTTAGTTGAGTGATTGCTTTTCCATTTTGATTAATACCGTAAGAATTATTCTAGTTACCTCTATCACAGCACTGGACCTTGTCACTTCATGTACATCTATTATGGTTATGCAATACTGCAATATGTACACTGATACACACATACTCCATTATACCAGACATTATCACTATTACATTGGCACCATTACCACCCACCGATACACTGGATACGGTATTGTATATCAATATCTATTATACTATACAGGACACTATCATTTCATGTTCAGGACCACTGATACATGGATACTCGACACTGTCATTTCACGTGCCAGTATCACTGTTCCACGGCCATGCTAATACACTGAATACTTACATTAGATACCATTATTTCATGTTGTTCCCTATCCATCTCTCACTATGACATAGTTACAGATCTTCACGCCACTAATACTGCATGTTCGTAAACCACTGATACACGGATATGCTATTACACCGGACACCGCTACATGGATATGCTATACACAGTTACTTCATGTTCTTATACCACTGTTATATAGACTCATCGGTCTACATGCATTGATTGTCTGTGTATTCCTGTTACATGGATCATGGATTATGTTATTGCTCATGGATATTCTTGTATTCTCGTTATATTGAACATTGTTTATGTCACATGGATTATTGTTACATGAGTAGTCCATCCTGTTTTCCCGTTACATGATTATTTCCCGTTCTGATATCGATATTCCCGTTACTGGACATGTGAGCTGTTGATATGCGATGTGTGGAACTAAGTGCCACGTGGATTCAAGCCACGGGGGGCCATCTCTAGAATCTCACATCTATTATTTCTCGTTTCCCGTTATCGTGTTTCGTGCTATCAACAGAGCTCATGTCCTGTTATCGTGTTACATGTATCATGTACTGTTCTTGTTCTTGATACCCTGTTTACATTAAATGTATGAACTATAAGATGGGGTTGGGAGAGACTTGACGGTTGACTAGCTCTTGTCGGGTGGATGTCTGGATCCATTGTTTGTCCACTGCAGGGGACGGGGTAGTGCTGGCTACCGTCTGTTATAACTCATGAGCTCCCGTTTCCCGTTATTGTTTTAGCTCATTGGGTTCCTGTTACATGTTACAGCCTTAGCGGGTGGCCCTGGTCTCAGCAACCAGGGGTCTGTTTAAGGCCGTGATCCTAGGTATGCACGGGGTACACTCACCTGACTAGAGCTCCCTAACTATTGGGTTTCCAATTAACATAATAAAACAATATAAACAATAGTGACGTCGGGAACACTTGTTATTTGATCACTCTCTCGTTTGGATAATGGTACCCGTATGCCATATCCGGATGAGTTCGACTGGAGTGCGGGCTTCAGTATGAACTGCCAGTGGTATGGGACACTGGAAGATATTGATTAAAATACCAGGTGGTACTGATTGTTATTATTGTATAAATAACAATAATTTGCCCAATACATGTATCATATTGTTTAATTGTACTTGTTATTAGTTCTGATCATTTATCCCTTATCATGTTACCTGTATACTTTGTTACACTTCCTGATACATGTTACACTTTCTGTACGCTACTCATGTACATCTATATTCTGCATTGCATATACTCTGCTTTATGTATACCTTGCAAACATCATTACTGTATATGCACAACCCGGTAGTATGGTTCTGTTGCATGCTGCACATCTGCATGTTCCTTCTTTATTATATAAAACTGGATACTACTGTAGACATGATCCGATAATAACCTGTTAGGTAGTGATGATATTAAATATGACATGTTTATATTTCTACTGCTTATTATATGCCTACTATATGGTATCACTGTTACAGAATCATGTATTATATATTATTATCGTGTCTGTATTACTATAGTATATATTACTGCTTCCTTCATTTTACCACTCACTAGGTGGCTTTCTGACGACTCTGGGTTTGCGTGCCCAGGTTGGAGATTCAAGATATCATACTGTCAGATATTCATTGGATTTACATAGGGGACTTGTCACCCATACGATTCATAGGTATCTTAGTTCTTTCGTCTAATTTTCTTATTTGTCCATGTTTCTTTATCTATCATGCTCACTGATCTTTTCTGCAGGTATTCTTGTACTTATTTAATGATGGAACCCTTGTGATTTGGAGGATATTTCCTGTACTGAGGCTTAACGTACGCGCGAGGGTATTTTCACCCTGCGTATGTACGTCGCCATAACTTCTCCGTATCCTTGGGATCGGGGCGTTACACTACTTGTAGTTCCAACTGTAGGAAATGAAATGGTTGTTTGGTTTAATACATGATGAAGTTGTATTAGCATAAAAATTGTAAAAAGAAAACTGATAGTCAGCTTTTTCTATTTTTTTATTATATCTCAACTGCTGTAATTGGAACTACAACCAATTTGATTGTAGTGTCAATTACAACAAAAGAGCCCAAATGTAATTCGAACTAATGAAGTTAGAACTACATGTAACTTCAATTACATCAAAATAAATAATTTAATTGTTATTTACTGTAATTGAAGCTACATCTAGTATCAATTACAAGCAACCAAACAGCCCTTAAGGCATGCTCATCATCTTGTAATGTTGCTACAGGCTAGTATCACCATAAGTAAAAAATAGTAAAAAAATAAATAAATAAGAGAAACTGAAATACACACACTTGTGTACTTCCGGAAGGATTCGAGCTTGAATCCTTTCCATTCAAATATAATCATACACCATCCAAATGCAAGATCCATTCCGTTGAAGTTGATCTATATTATTTCAAGTATACACAAACTAAAAATCAAGTATTTTAAATACTTTCTACCTATGCATCAAGTAGGAAAAAAATGGACAGTTTAAATATTGAGTTGGTTAGTTTAACGGTGTAGAAAATTTGAAACCTAATAAAATTAGTTTGTAGGGGTTTTTAAATGTTTAGAATATGATCAAATGATCGGATCGAGAATTTGTACGTCTAAAGACATAAATCTAACTAACTCACTACTTTTGGCCGCCCATTTTGCGTCGCTTGATGGATGGGAAAAAAGTATTCAAAACATTTATCTTTGATTTTTAGTTACTTTAAATAATATAGATCAACTTTAATGGAGTGATCTTGTATTTGAATGTCAGATGTTGGTATTTGAGTGGGAAAGATTCAGGCTCGAATCCTTCTGAAACTACACAAGTCTCTCTCTCTTCTCTCTCTCTATATATATGTATATATATCAGAAATATGTACCTCGGCCGATAGCTGAGAGTCCCTCTCAGCCTACGGTGACGTGGCCTAATATTAGCCACACCAATAAGTTATGGCCCGCCTATTAGAACAAGTGAAATTACTAAATTTCCATGCGGTAAAGGTAATGGTCCTGCTAGTGTTTATTATTATTTTTCCTTTTTTCATGTTCCGCACCCAAGTCCAAACTGAAAGCCAAAGTGAACTTGATGGAGGATAAGCCTAAGCGCAAATTTATGAATCCCAAGAGAAAGAAGTTCAAGAAACCTAATCACTTTCATTCTCCTCCTCATGCAAACTCTTCTTCATTCAAACTTTTGCAATCTTCCTCCTTCAAACCCAAAACCTCTGGCCAGAAGGGCGATGAAAGATTCTGCTACGTCTACGGAGAACCAATCACTTGGCACCTCAATATTTCAACAAAAAGACGGAACTTATCAAAGCTCAACTAGAGGAAATAGAGAAAATGGCGAGCAGAAGGTCAACATGGTGGAACTGAACTTCAACTCTTTTGGATTGGATTCCCTTCTTCCTATTGTAAACTCTATAACTTTACCCTCAGATTAGTGGTTAGACTCGGGAGCCAGTATTCATATATGCATTGGTCGCTCCTGATTTAAATCCTATTAAGAAAATGTGGAGAAAGCATGAGCCTGACAGATAGAGAGATAAAGGGAACGGACGCATTGATCTCAGAATGATCTCGAGAAAGTTCTGACTCTTCAAGATGTCTTGCATATACCCACACTTCAGAGAAATATGATCAGCGAATCTTCTCTTCTTAGAGCTGGTTATAGGATTGTGAAGGAATTCGATAAATTTGCAATCTCCAAATTAAATGTTTTCTTTGAAAAAGATTTTGTCTGTGATGGCCTTTTTCGGCTCAATGTAATCAATCCTTCTGATAATAAATTTCTATTCATGTTGCTTTAAACATTGAGTCTTCTAATATTTGGTATGATAAATTGGGACATATCAACTTCAATTCCATCAAGAAAATAATTCACTTGAATCTCATTCATAAATCTTATTTTGACTCATCTTCTAGATGTGAAATATGTGTTAAGGAAAACATGTCCGAACACTTTTTCATTCTATTACAAGAAATTCTGAACCCCTCGAACTAATTTATAGTGATGTGTATGACTCAAATAGAGTTATCACCCGAGGCGGTAAAAGATATTTTGTGACATTCGCTGATAACTACTCCAAATTCTGTTACACCTATCTTCTCAAATTCAGGATGAACTTCTCGATTGGTTTAAGGTGTATAAATTGAAGTTATAAATCAACTTGAGAGGAAGTAACAATATCCTAAGATCTGATAGTGAAGGGAGTATACATCAAATGATATGTCAGGATTCTCCAAGAGCACGACATTATTCATGAGAAAACTGATCCCTACACACCTCAATCCAACGTGTACCCGAACGAAAGAAAAGAACACTGATGGATATGGTAAATTTTATGTTAATCAACTCAGGTGCACCCGATAATCTTTAGAGAGAAGCTCTCCTTTCTGCCTGTTTCATTCTCAATAGGATTTTCTAAAGAGACTCCGACGTCACTCCCTATAAACGTTGGAAAGGGAGAACTCCTAACAAAGTCTGGGAGTACCTGACTAAGGTTTCAATACCTGAACCGAAAAAAAGAAAATCGGCCCAAGAGTGTTGATGCTACCTTTATCTGATATGCACTTGATAACAATGGTAACCGATTCCTAGTGGTTAATCCTGAGATCGGTGAAATATCCAGCAACACCATCATTGAAGCCAGAGATGTTGTCTATTTTAAAAACATCTTTCTTTTCAAATCAAGAATCCCTAGTAATCCATCTTGTACTCTTTCTGCCTCTGACAGTCCTTCCTGTACTTTTGCTCCTACTTCTGATTTTGAACCTACAAGGAGTAAAAGAACTAAGACTCTCACATCCTTTAATGAGATATTTTTTTACCAATTTGTAGAAGGTGATCCTAGCTCTTTCAAGAAAACATTGGACTCTTCTGAATCTCCTTTCTGGAAATAAGCCATTGACAATGAGATCAAGTTCATAGTGGAGAACAACACTTGGATTCTCACTGACCTTCCTCCATGATGCAAACCTGTAGGTTGTAAATGGATCTTTAAGAAGAAATTCTGACCCGATGACACTGTCAACAAATACAAAGTCAGATTAGTTGCTAAGAGTTTCACCAAGCAAAAAAGTACTGATTTTTTTTTTATACTTATTCTCCTATTGTCAGGATCTCTTCTATCAGATCTTTCTTGCACTTACTTCAATTCATAAATTGTTCATATATCATATGATGTCAAGACTGCTTTCTTGAACGGCGATCTCGGAGAGAGATCTATATTGACCAGCCATAATGATTCATAGCTAAGGGACAAGAAAATAAAAGTGTGCAAACTTGTGAAGTCATTGTATGGTCAAGCACCTAAACAATGGAACCAAAAGTTTGACAAGTTATCACACATTTTGTATTCACTTTCTATGGACATGAAAAATGCATTTATTTCAAGAACTTTGATAAGATTACATCATTCTTTGTTTATACGTAAACTATACTCTTATTCTTGAACTTCTCTTGATGCAATCCAAAGAGTAAGAAATTATGTCTCCCTAAACTTTGACATGAAGGATCTAGGTCCTGCTGATATGATATGGGAATGAGATTCTAAAATTCCTAATGGAATTTCATTGATCTATCTCATAACATTGAAACAATGCTTCACAAGTTTAAATTTTATAACTCTAAATTTATTTCTACACCCAATGATTCTTCAATTACTTTGAAAATATCACGGGTGAGCTGTGTCTCAACTGGAATACTCTCAATTAATAGGTTCACTTCTCTATATTTCTAACAAGACTACACTTGACATCTATTATGCAATGGGTAAACTGAGTGATACACTAGTAACCCTATTAGAGAATACTGAACTGCATTAGAGGTAATTTTCAGATATCTTAAAGGCACAATTGGTTATTATTTGACCTATATTGGATATCCTGATGTCATAGAAGAAGTATAGTGATGCTAACTGGGTCACTGATTCTCACAGTGTTAGTCTACTACGAGATATGTATTTATTTTCGGTGGTGCTATGTAACGCCCCGATCCCAAGGATCGGAGACGTTATGGTAACGTACATACGCGAGGTGAAAACACACTCACGAGTACGTTAAGCCTCAGTACAGGACAGGGCTTCCATATACCACAAGAATTCCAGCAGGAAATAAGTACAAGAATACCTGCAGAAGGGGTTAGTGATCATGACAGATATAAAACAGAGATAAATAAGATAATAAAGAAATCACTAAGATACCTATGAATAATCTCGATGAGGAATCTCCTATGTGACGCAGGCACTAACTGATGATACGGTAACTCGGATCTCCAACCTGGGCACGCAAACCCAGGGTCGTCAGAAAGCGACCTAGTGAGTGGTAAAATGAAGGAGGAGGTAGTAATATATACAATAGTAATACAAGCACAGACATATATAGAATACATGATGTGGCTAGTGATACCATATGATAAGGATATAATAAGCAGTAGAAATAGATAAACATGTCCTCTTTTATACCATCCCTAAACCGGTATATCATCGGTCATGTCTATAGTTGTATCCAGTTTATAAAATGATGTTGTCTAGTGGTGACATGATATAAGTGAACATGCAGGTGGGCATATGCAATATGAACAGGCAGGTGGGCATATGCAATATGAACAGCAGGTGAGCATATGCAATATAATCATCATACGGTGTCGTGCATATACCGTCATGATGTCTGCAAGGAATACAGTAAACAGACCATATGCAATGCATAGTATACATGTACATGAATCACATGGTACCACATGGAATGTAACGAATATCAGAAAATGTAACATGATATACAGGTGACATGATAGCGAATAACATAGCAACAATAGTAAAAATTACGAATGGATAATAATATGCATGAGTAGAGTATGTCGTGTGATTTATACAATAATAACAATCAGTACCATCTGGTATTTTTCGTCAATCTCTTCCAGTGTCCATACCACTGGCAGTTCATACTGGAGCCCGCACTCCAGTCGAACCATCCGGACATGGCCTACGGGTACCATTATCCAAACGAGAGAGTAACCAAATAACAGTGTTCCCGACGTCACTATTGTGTATACTATTTTATTATGTTACTTGGAAACTCATGGTCGAGAGTTCTTATCGGGTAGGTGTAATCCCGTGCATACCCGGATCACGGCCTTAAACAAACCCCTGGCTGCTGAGACCAGGGCCCTCCGCTAAGAGGGGAGCATGAATCAAGTAACGAGAGCTCATGGAGCAATTGGTAGGTAGCACTACCGTCCCCTGCAGTGGGGAACAATGGATCCAGTATATCACCCGATAAGATCTAATCAACTGTCGAGTCTCCCCATACCCCAGTTAGCTTTTGATCTGTTATATCAAGTATACAATGTAACAAGAACAACTACTGTACATGATACAGTTAATATGATAACTGGACCTGAGCTCTGTTGATAGCGTAGAACAATATAACGGAAACGGGAACAAT